>JASANB010001226.1:0-83493 GCA_030248155.1 Sabatieria punctata
GTAATTCTACAAACTGACGGAGTGTAAGGATGGAAACTAAACTAAAGTATCAATGATTTACAGTTGAGTGCTTCAGAACTAACGATGGAGTGGACCCAGGAGTTGCGGCTGCAGAATTGTTGGCGAGAGGCATACTGATCGTTGTGATTGGAGGACTGATGGGGTGGATGTGAATGAGTTGAACAGAATTGCCAACAACAGCGACAATGTGTTCATTGCGCCTTACTTATGATGACTTGGGACCTGAGATTGGTAAACAGATCACGCAACAAGCCTGCAAGAAAGGTAGGGCTGACCTGGCTCAAGCTTATATGAATTTTGCTTTGCTTATCTTGTAATATCCCACAATCCTTGTGATCAAGCTAATATCGACTAGCACAAATGTGTTGGCAGAAAAGTTTGCCTTCTTCATAGAAAGACTCATTTTATTTTCATCCTTCAAACCTTTTTGGCTTTACCTACAACCAGTAAAAACTGTGTAGAACTGGTTCTCTTTATGTGAGAAAGACCGAAAGCATTCTTACTGTTGTGCATGCAGATGTTAGAACTGTTGAATTTCCAGTTACAACTACAACATCAACCACCACCACAACCACAACAACAACAACAACCACAACTTCAACAACAACTCCTACCACGACGACAACAACAACAAGTGAAGCCACTACCACAAGTGAGCCAACCACCACTGAGAAGCCATGTATGTCATTCTTCAGCTTATTCCTTTCTTAAATAGAACTTCAACTTCATTCCCGGAAAGTCAAAGATTTCAGCCGAATGTCAGCCTAAGAAAGTGATGCACGCCTCCAGCTTAGCTCCTTGCCATTCTCGGCGCTGCCAGAGATTCTGTCATCGCCTGAAGAAGGGCCGCATCTTCGGCAGTGTCAAGGTCGGCTGCGGTCCCAGTCTCTCTGGTCGAACCCCGTTCCGGAGCAAAGGATTCTCCCTCATGTCTTCGCAGATTCTGTAGGTCTTTTCACTGCCTTTCACTCAAAACAGTAACTTGCTTTTGTTCAGCTTATGATGAGGGTCTCGGAGGTGAAGGCAGATGCTCGGACAATGACCCCGAGGGTTCGGGAACCGGAAGCATCTATGATGAAAATGACCAACAAGGTAAGGCATTTCATGCAAATTTTTGACCAAACTGGCCAATATATTTCAGATAATGGCTGTGTGACCGCTCATTACAAACGCAAGATATTTGGCAGAGGTCACTGTAGAAGAAATAGGTGCGAATCTAAGTGCAAAAGCTGGGTGCCAGGCAAAATTTTCGGAGAACCTGAGCACAGCTGCTCCAGTGGAAAGTGCGCCTGTAAATACAAATACTACAGTGAGCTGTCCTGAACTATTCATTTCATTTCATTCCGTGACTGTGCGTCTGTTTAGCCAGAACTTCTGGAGAAGGAACCTGCACATCATCATCAGAGGATAAACGGTGCAAGGCGAAGTTGGACCTGATTCTTGTGGTAGACGAGTCTGGCAGCATAGGCAAAACCAATTTTAAGAAAGTATGTTTCATTCTTGAGACTTACTGGGGACTGATTTTCTTTTACAGTCCAAGGTGGAAAAATGTTGATGATGATGTGTTACTAAACTAATGCTATCTGCTGGTCTCTGTTACATGTATGGGGTCATCCACATACTACGACGTTCAAAAATTCAAAATTTTGGAGCCCGCACCCCCTCCCGACATTTTTCGACGTTTTCAGAACAACCCCCTAATACTACAACGTTTTTGCCTGACACCCCCGCCCCCGACTAAACTTGGTACTGGTTCCATTACATTAGAAACTTGGTACATTAGAAAATCTTCAATAAAATCGACATGACACTGCAGAATCTTTGAAAAAGAAACTTTTTGACAGCGAACTACCATTTTGGCGGTTGGAAACATGAACTGGGTTGAGTTTTCCTTGTAATATAGTTGCGACAAAAGCTTTCTAGGCACCTAAAAAACGTCGACGTTTTCGACACCAACCCCCACCCCCCCCCACTCCTGCGACGTTTTCCGACGTTCAACCGACCACCCCCATCCCCTCTCTGAACGGGCATGTTGCATTAGACTCTCTGACCTTAGCAAAATACAAGAAAAAGAAAAATTCAATCTTACAGGTAAGAAAATTCCTCAAACAGATGGTGGCATCATTCGATGTGGACAGTGGCAGCGTTCGAGTTGGCACAGTGCGTTACAGTGGCATTCCTTGGCATGGGGTACGTGTTGTGCACTACTTGGACGAATTTTCTTCCAATGCGCAGGTGGCAAATGCCATTGACAAGCTGCCTTATAAGGGCGGTCGAACAGCTACTGGACAGTAAGTGATTTATGACAATTTTTCTTCTCTGTCCAGTCGACAATTTTCAGAGCCTTGGAAGTGGTGCGCAAGAAAATGTTGAAAAGTAGCAAAGGGGACCGATTCGACGCAGAAAATGTTGTTGTTGTGCTGACTGATGGACGGTAGATCCTTATAAGGAAAGTAGTAGATGGTACAGAGTATTGCTTCAGCACGAATGACGGTGTAAAGCCTGGAAAACCTGCCAGCAAGATCAGATCCAGTGGAGCGACCATCTATGCAGTTGGTGTGACAGATGGAGTCAATCAGAAAGAACTGTTGTCCATTGCTGGAAGTGCCGACAGGGTGTTCAACTATGCCACATTCAACGAATTGACTAGTGAGATCTCTCACTCACTCACCAACAAAGCTTGTGAAGAAGGTAAGGATATTGGTTATACACAGGTTTTGGACTTGTAAATCAACTGTTTTGCAGCTGAAAACAAAGATGAAGGATCTGACAGTGAAAAGGGTAAGTTGAATTGTACTAAACATAAGCAAAAACAGGGGTGAAAATCGTTTGGGTGTACCTACCAGTCTCCAAAGTTTTGGCCAGTTCGTTGGTACATTTATCCATGAAGAAAAGAAAAGTCTGTTTCAGGTAGTTGGTTTCTCAGGGTGGGTTGGAGACTGTAAACCCACTAGCCCATGTACATGCATGACTTTCAAGCAGGGATGCGTACCATACCAAAATTGTACTAATTTGTGCTAAAATCAATGTTTGATTGAATTTAGTACTAGTACCATACCAAACCAAATTCAAAACAGCTCCTTCTATACTATACCATGCCATATCATCATCAAACGCCTTTACCAGATAATTTTAGTACTAGAAATTATGATTTTGGTATTAGGCGTTTTCATTTTAGTACTAGCTTATTGGCTATATTCATAACACTTTTCAAATGCGTCAAAATATATTCCCAATACTGTCTGCATGTTTTAGATCAAAAAAACTCAAGGTGGATTGAGCATAATTTTCAAAGGCTTCTTATGATATTATCACAGCAAACTACCACTATACAAATTCATACCAAAATCATACCAACCAAATTCAAACTGAATTAGCTAGTACTATACCATGCCATATCAAATCAACTCGCCACGTTTTTGCTAAACCATAGCCTATCAAATTCAAAGTTTGAATTTGGTAGGCATTCCTGCTTTCAGGTGGTTCAGTATTTCTCTGAATGTTTTTATCTAGCTGATGAATGCACCCCAGTTGATGTTCCCGGCGATGAAGGAAGTGACAACGACAGATCAGTGACTCTATCTAAAGTCAGAAAGTTTGCCAGAAAAAAATCTGCCAGCAAGAGCTCAAGTGGCGGAAGCGGAAGCAGAAGCAGCAGCAAAAGCAGAAGCAGAAGCCGCAGCGACAGCAGCGATCATTCTGGCAACAGTCGCAGTAAACGAAGTGCTCGCCGAAGACGACGAAACTCCAGCAGCGGCAGCAGTGAAAGCAAAAGCAGAGACAGAAGTGGAAGCAGTGGTAGTTCGGAACGAAAACCGAATCGCAAAGGCAGAATGGTGAAATGGTTGAGCAAATGCAGGAGTTGTCGACGCCGGTGCAGTCAGTTCAAGAAGGGCGCCATTTTTGGAAAGCTTGTTAATGCTAGGTGCAAGAGACGGTCGCGTTGCTACTGTGAATTTGGTGAGAATTCGTTGTGAACACAGTTCAGATGATTTTGAATTCCTTGACTATCAAAATGAATGATTTACTGAACTTTCAGAAGTGAAAGAACGTCGACTGGAAGGCGAAGGAGTTTGTGAAGACGTTCCAGCCAAATGCGAAACTGAACTGGATGTCATTTTTGTTGTCGACGAGTCGCTGAGTGTGGGAGCTGATAATTATGCAAAAGTATGAATTGAATTCAATAATTATAAGAAAACATCATTTATGATTCAGATGAAACAGTTTACTGCAAATATGGTCGATTCATTTGATGTCAACAGTGGTAAAGCGCGCATTGGTTGTGTGCGATACAGCGGCATACCATACTTTGGAGTCAACCTTGTTTTCACACTCAGCCAATTTTCATCATCAGATGAGGTCAAAAACGCAATCACCTCTATGGCCTATGCTGCCGGCAGAACAGCAACTGGAGCGTAAGTTAGTTCGTTAAAGTGCACCGCTTTATGCAGATTTTTGCAGCGCACTCGAGTTTGTACAATCAAATTTGCTGTTAGAGGGAGCTGGAGCGCGAGCTGACAGTCAAAAAGTTGTCATTGTGGTAACTGATGGCCTGTAAGTTTATTGAATTTTGTGCAGTCATGGGCCATGGCCATGGCAATTCTGTATCATCTTTGCTTCAGTTCCAATGACGGAGTACAGCCAAAGATCCCGGCCGATATCCTCAGAGCTGCTGGAGTAATGATTTATGCTGTGGCAGTGAACAATGGCGGTGCATTTGATGGCAGCTCTGAATTGATGGACATTGTTGGTGGAGATGCCAGTAAACTATTTCAAGTTGACTCCTTTGATGGACTGGGTGATAGCATTGCTAAGCAGGTGGCTGAGCAAGCATGCAAAGAAAGTAAGCTTACTTTACTACTACCACCACTTAAAGCATAAACTCTCTAGCACAAGAACCAATTCCTGATGTTCCGATTCCTGAAGATGAATGCACAAAAAATCTTAAGCTGGACGCGGTGTTCATAATTGATGAATCGCTCAGTGTAACGGAAGAAAACTATGTCAAGGTAACTCTATCCTACTGTTCAGTTTCTCCATGTCATGTTGACAATTGATCGAACAAATATAAGAATGGCTTCGGTTTTTTGTAAACTGGACCAATAATCAATGTTAATTTCAATATTCAGAAACCAGAATCACAAAGCTTATATATGTACTAGGTTGTTTGGGTGGTTACCTCTGCTGGAAACGCCAAACCCCCCTCACCCCCCCCCGAGACAGGTTAAGGGACCCCCGACGCAAAAATACAAGTACCAGTAGTGGATCCAGTACTAACAAACTGGCTCAGAAATCACTAATTTTTAGCCTAAAATTCGCTTGAAAAACCGAATTTGGCGTTTCCACTGCTGATATTTAAGAGAAATCGGGGTTTTTGGAAGCTCTTTTTGTCAATTTTTGTTTTTTTTTAGCTCTAAAATGCTATTTGGCAGGCTTAAAATAGCGATTTTTAGCGTCCTTACTGAAAAAACGTGCTAAAAACGCATTTCCAGGCCTTTTGGAGCTTTTTAAAGTTTCGGACCCCCCTCTGGGTGAAACCCCACTCGACCCCCCACCTGAGAAAAAACACCTACCCCCTGCCTACCCCAGGTCGGCCCGGAGCTGTTACATGTATGACAACGCTATGTATCCTAATCTTTACTACAAAGAGCCTTGTTTTTTAAAATGGTTTTGAAACATCTCTTGAATGCTCTCCCCAACTCAATTCATGATTTTATTGGTACGGAAAGTGTTTCAGGGCAAGAAATTTATGGCTGAGTTAGCCACCAACTTTTCGGTTGATGACGGCAATGCTAGAATTGCCACCATCAGATACAGCGGAGATCCTTACTTTGGAGTCAATGTGGAACACCACTTGAACCACTATCTAACCGGTGCAGAAGTGGCTAACCATATACTCAACATGCCCTATGCAGCTGGCAGAACCGCTACTGGAGAGTAAATTTGAATTGCTCCCTTTTCTTGTACAATTTTCAAGCTTCAGAGCACTTCGCATGGCCAGCAATACAACTCTGCAAGAGCTGAATGGCATGCGACTGGACACTGTCAAAATTGTCGTTCTTCAAACTGATGGAAAGTAAGTGAGGCAGTCGGCTCTGATTGATTGATTGATTGATTGATTGATTGATTGATTGATTGATTGATTGATTGATTGATTGATTGATTGATTGATTGATTGATTGATTGATTGATTGATTGATTACTAAATTCATTTCTTTACAGCACAAATGATGGAGTTGACCCAGGCATAGCCAGTGAAGAGTTGCGGGCCCGCGGAATAATCATTTTTGTCATTGGAGTCACTGATGGTGTCGACCACGAAGAATTGGTGAAGATAGCAGGCGTTGAAAGCAATGTTTTCCGCGCCGAAACTTATGACAGCTTGGGCCCACAAATAACAGAAGCTATTATCAAAACCGTTTGCGAGAAAGGTGATTAGGTTTCACTTCTAACTACTCTATACGTTTATGTTCCAGTCAAAGAACAGGAGAATGAGCAACAACCAGAAGGAGAAATAGAAGAAGGAGATGGTAAGACTTCTGATTCTGTGATTCAGAAAATCAAGGAGTGACACTTCAGGTGGTGATGACGTTGGACCTGGTGGTGGAGGAGCAAGTGCCGGGGATGGTACAGGTCCACTGAATGTTGGTCAGTTGTCATAGAATACAATATCTTCTAGAAGGATGTATTCCAAAAGAGAAGAAATGGAAGTACCATCCAGATTTGCCTTGTGGACTCAGGTGCAGGCTGCGTTGTTCAACCTGGTCTGAAGGAAAAGAGTTCGGAGAACCGTTCTCTCTGTGCCAAGTCTACGAGAACTCGGATAATCCCAGTCTGGAGAAAGGAGAGGAAGTATGCTACTGCGAATATCGTAAGTTACTGTAAATATCTGAGATGAATGTATTGCGAAAAACATAGTTCAGGGCATCACAAAGGCCGTTCCGGGGGCGAAGGCAGATGCAGCGATGCAGACGACGCTCCAAAGGAAAGTGATGGTTCAGGTAAAATTCCATTTTGGCTGTCACTGAATGACTGTTGATCTATCTTGCATAGTATATATAGACTCCAAGTAGATCAGACGTTGCTTGAGTTAGATGCGTATAGACAAAAGGGGCTAACAGCACACAACACAACAGCTCTATGTATAAACACCACACAAGATCATTACAACAGGATGCATATCATGCATTCACATACTACAGTAGTGGACACATCAACCACCCTCCTTCCTACCTTCCACTTCACTGGGTTCTTGCAGACGATGGCTGCGTAGACAGAAAACAGCAAGGCTACAAGTCCTACAAAAAGAAGTCCTTCTCAATGAGCAAGTGCACAGATGCAGAGTGTGCCACTAAATGTCAAGCCTGGGAGCCAGGAATCATCTTTGGATCAGTAGCCGAACAATACTGCTCAACCAATGTCAACTGTAGATGTGTCTATGGTACTGGTGAGGTTTAGAAATTTGTTCTGACTGATTGTTTGGGCAGATGGAGACCATGATGGGGAAGGGCATTGTGATGATGTGAACACAGCAGATGCAGATCCCTGTCCAGCTAAACTGGACCTCATTTTTGTCGTCGATGAGTCAGGAAGCATTGGTGAACCTAACTACCAAATGGTGAGTGTGAGCGTAAACCAGTCTTTCTCGTTTACAAGATAACTGTAAGTTTGCAGCAAAAGCAATTCATTTCTGGCATGATAGACCCATTCGAAGTGGATGAGGGAAATGTTCAAGTTGGAGTTGTCCGTTACAGTGGACTGGAGGATGAGAACGGACCACAGGATGGTGCAGTGAGAGTAGAATTCCAGATGAACACATACAGTCGCAAAAGTGCCATCAAATCTGCCATAGAAGCCATGCCCTACACCAGAGGATGGACCGCCACAGGAGAGTAATGTTGTTTTGTATACCTTAGTTTGTTCTGTGCTTGACTATTTGTATGTTTACAATGTGAACTTCAGAGCTTTAAAAGAAGCCGTGGAAATGCTATCCCCGGCCAACGGCAATCGGCCAGATGCTCAGGATGTGGTCATTGTTCTAACAGATGGAAAGTGAGCTTAATTCATTGGTTGGTTTTACACCAACCAACCAATCAAAACTGTTTCAGTAGCAATCGTGGCATCAGGCCAGTCATTCCGGCATCGGCACTCAGGGCCACCGGAGCTACAGTCTACGTTGTAGGAGTGACCGACGGTACGAATCACACAGAGTTAGAAGAAATCGCTGGTGGGCTTCAACGACTCTACACTTTGGCCACTTTCTCTGAGATGACCGCTGAAATTGCCATCTTCCTGGAGGAAACCATGTGCATTGAAAGTACGTCATTGCTTTGCGACTGAACTTGCTAGTATTTTGTCTGGTTTTAGACAGTGAAAAGAGTTCTTCCGATGACTCCAAGTGTAAGCAGTGTTATCAACTTTGTGTAAAGAATACTTTATTAGTTTTTCAGCTGATAGTTGTCAAGCCCCAGGCTCCGTTGCTCCATTACCCACTAGCAGACGAAGAAAGCGAAGTACTCCTGATGCTAGCGCCGGTTACATGTACAAATGGTTTGCCGAATGTGGTGACTGCACGACGACATGCAACACTTTTGAGGCTGGCACTATTTTTGGTACTCTCACTGAGTCTGAATGTAAACAAAGGCCTGGAAGGGACGGAGAACAATGTTTCTGTCAGTACTGTAAGTGTCGGTCAATTTTGGCTGTGCAATGTCAGTTTCGTTTGTCTTTTACTCTTTTTGTACGAGTTTAGCTGGAAGTGGAGGAGAAGGGGTTTGTGAGGACGAGCCACCCAAATGTGAGACTCCTCTGGACTTAATTTTTGTCATCGACGAATCACTGAGCATTGGAGCTGATAACTACTTGAAGGTCAGTCAGTGGGAAAATGTCGAAATTTGTAATAATATCTTCGACAAACAAACAAATAAATAACACGTTTAGTCATATGTTCATATCTTTCTGAAAAATTGATTATGCACATATTTTTAACATAAAACTTATTCATTTTTAAATGACCTAAATTTCGATAATTGAAGCTGGAAATCCTGAAATTTCTGTTTAAAGAGTTTTCTTACAAATTAGGCAGGATATTTAGACTCAGTGAGTCTCTACTGCTGGCTGGCACTCTAATTTTTTTAAAATGTTAGTGTATACAGTAACCAAAAGTCATGAAATCATGAATTCCTATAGCAAGGATATGTATATGTTTTTAAAAGCCTATTGGACTGAGAAACATACATATTTGACGTTCAAACATATTGAGAAACATAAACATAGTTATTATTACCGCAGACACAGACCTGTAAAACGCGTTCTTGTACAAAACAAAAAAAAACATTTTCAAGTCTTGTATCGCTCAGCGCGCGCCAAATTTAAACGTATAAACTATTATTTGGTACGAATAAACTGTCGATAATACATTTTTGCGGGCTTTGGCGCGCTGCCGCGCTTTCAAGATTGCAATTTATTCACCCTGTTAAAGCAACGCACTAATAAAACTGTGATCACGGCACTTTACAGTTAAAATAAGTCAACAAACAACCTGATAAAAACAGAATCATTGTGTCAAAATAACAGTTACAACAGCACCCAACTGAACGCATGTTAAAACCAGAGTCATTGTCCATCCAGTCCAGACAAACATTTAGATTCCAGATGTAAGTACAGATTCGGCGCATACATGTAGCTGGGTTTTCGGCTGGGGGGGGGGGGAATTTTTCTGATCCAAAATAGGGTTTCAGGGCTATGCCCAAAGGGGGTTTCAGCGACCTTTTTTTGGTGTCCAAAAGTGGGTTTCAGCGACCTTTTTTGGGCTTAAAACAGGGTTTTGAGGACTAAAAATGGGGTAAAAATCCTGTCTGAAGTGCAACAATTCCGTTTAAAACCCTATTTTTGCTGTAAAACGTGGAAAAAACCTTATTTTTAATTTAAAATGTTCAAAAAAAGCTAATTTTGCCTTAAAACGTGCAAAAAAAACCCATTTTATTAGACATAATACAGTTAAAATGCATTTCTGGACCCTTCTTTAGAGATTTTTAAACCCAAATTAGGATTCCAGAACCCTATTTTGGGCCTCCAGAAACCCAAATTAGGGTTCTAGAACCCTATTTAGGGTTTCAGTAACTCAAATTAGGGTTCCGGAACCCTATTTCGGCCCTCCAGAAACCCAAATTAGGGTTCCGGAACCCTATTTCGGCCCTCCAGAAACCCAAATTAGGGTTCCGGAACCCTCTTTAGGGTTTCAGTAACCCAAATTAGGGTTCCGGAACACTATTTCGGCCCTCCAGAAACCCAAATTAGGGTTCTGGAACCCAATTTAGAGTTTCAGTAACCCAAATTAGGGTTTCAGTAACCCAAAATAGGGTTCCGGAACCCTATTTAGGGTTGCAGTAACCGAAATTAGGGTTTCAGTAACCCAAATTAGGGTTCCGGAACCCTATTTAGGGTTTCAGAAACCCAAATTAGGGTTCCGGAACCCTATTTAGGGTTTCAGTAACCGAAATTAGGGTTTCAGTAACCCAAATTAGGGTTTCGGAACCCTATTTAGGGTTTCAGTAACCCAAAACAGGGTTTCGGAACCCTATTTAGGGTTTCTGAAACCCAAAACCCAAGTTGGGTTTCTGAAACCCTAATCAGGGCTTCTGGAACCCTGTTTGCAGGTTTACAAACCCAAAATAGGGTTTCAAAAAATTCCCCCCCCCAGAATCCGGCTGGGGGGAATTTTCTCAGAAAATCGGGCCTGGGGGACATACCCCCCATTCCCCCAACTACATGTATGATTCGGCGGTCCTCTTCTGATGGCTGGCTGTTTGAGTAGTAGCTTAGCTCCACATTCCTTGTAATCGTGGACAACGTTCCAGTCTCAGCAATTTCTCTCAGAACGCATTAGAGTATTCTATTTTTCAATGTTTGCATTCCTAAGATAAATTAATCAAATAGACTTGGTACAGAAAGTTGTTAATTAGTATTGGAAAGCAGAGGTATGTAGCAGAGTGAGCCATGAGGGCAGGTTCCAGACTCTCCTATGGATCCATTTCCACCCAGTTGGCAGCCTTCCAAGCCCTGTACTGCCCAGTGCCCGTCCACCCTTTGAGCAGTATACATAGTGCCGAACAATATACAGAAAAATATGTTTCCCAAGTAACAAACATGTTTCAAAACATGATCATAAAACATAAACAGGGAAAATATACATTCGAAGCATTACATTGTACATTCACATTGGATTCCTGTGAAAGAGTTTGTATTCCAATAACGATATTCGATATCGATATTTATGCAAGAAAATCTGAAAATTTAAAAAAGAACTGCTCTTGTTGCTTATCAGTCAAGTACTGATGCAATCAGCGATCTGATATCAATTATGTAGAGAACCGCAGGAAAGGTATTGGCCCTTCTGAAGCCCTTCAATAAAAAGGTTGGCCCCATCAGACCGATGCCCCACCCTCAGGAATTTTTAGAAGAATTCTTCATTGAAAATTATGATAAAAGTATTCCTATATTATGGATAAATCAGCTCACACAGATTTTTTAAATAACGAATTTTCTTAGTCCAGGTCAAACAATTCGCTGCAATGATGGTCGACTCATTTGACGTGGACAGTGGTCAAGCTCAGATTGGTGCAGTGCGGTACAGTGGCATTCCATACTACGGGGTGAATCTGGTCTTCAACCTGAATGCTTACTCCAGTGTAGAAGAGATCAAACATCAAATACAGAGCATGCCTTATGCTGCAGGTCGCACAGCTACTGGAGAGTAATGAGATACAGTTAGCTTGACTATTTCTTAAAACTGAATTCTAGAGCTCTCAATTTCGCAATGTCCAACATGTTGACCCCTGCGGCTGGTATGAGGTCAGACAGTGTCAAAGCGGTCATTGTAATCACCGATGGACTGTGAGTGTTTTTAAGCTTCTAGAAGTTTCTTTAACAAGCCACCTATTACAGCACAAATGACGGGGTTGCCCCAGGAGTGCCAGCAGCTGCATTGATAACTCAAGGGGTGCTAATGTACGCCATAGGGGTAGACAACGAAGGAGCTCTGACGTCATCGCCCGAAGGCATGGCTGAACTGAATTCGATCGTTGGCGATCCAACCAGGTTGTTCTTGGTTGATTCGTTCGCTGGATTGGGCGAATCGATCGCGCAACAAGTCGCCGAGAAGTCGTGCGAAGAAAGTAAGTGAAAATTGTTCCATTGCAAAATTGATATTTGCATAATAATGGTTTAGGCAAAGAACAAGCCCCTCCAGCCGGTGGCGGAGCAGGCAGTGGAAGTAGTCAACCGGCTGAAGAAGACGAATGTGACGAGGATCAGAAAATGGACATTGTCTTTGTGGTGGATGAGTCGTTGAGTGTCACGGAGCAAAACTATGTCAAGGTATCCAACTGCTGTAGCATTCGTTTTTGCAGAATAGTCTGACTTCTAGGGCAAAAAGTTCATGGCCGATTTGGTGCCCAGTTTTCCGGTGGACAATGGAAACGCCAGAATCGCGTGCATCAGATACAGTGGCATACCGTATTTCGGCATAAATGACGTCTTCGGACTTGGACAACACCCAACTGGGGCCCTGATCTCAGAGGCTATTATCAATATGCCCTATGCAGCGGGCAGAACTGCTACTGGAGAGTGAGACAATAAATGTGCAGGTTTCTAGTCTATTTATACTAATTTTCTTTAGAGCAATGCGTCGAGCAAACACCATACTAGCAGGAGCCAGAGCGGACGCTACCAAAATAGTCATTGTACAGACTGATGGAAAGTGAGTCTTAGCTTTTACAGTTAGGCGCTTGCACTTCGATCCGATCCGATTTGCCTTACGGCCTATGATCAGACTTGTGGTCCATTTCGCGACCCCTGTGATTCATCATCTCGGACGTTGCCCTTCTTTCACTGCCAGACACTCCTAGCCATGCTGCTGGGTGCCGGTCACTAGGAGAGCAGCTGGCGTGTTGACGCCATGATGCTGACAGCTTCCAACGGCCGCCGGTGCCCCATATGCCAGAGGGCTCCCGGCATAGTTGGTTCTCAGACAGCTTCTGACATCATAGATTAGGTATGGCCAATGGTTTTCAAAAATTCACGCTACAGCAAAACAATTATGCTAAAACCGCCGATAACATGACCGGATGCGATAATATACGCAAAAAACCGCACTTGATTCCATGAAAAATTAGAAAAATGCGATCTAAAATCATTCGTCTGAGAAGAACTTTTGTATGGCGCACTTGGTACCATTTTTATTTATGGGCGCCAGATTTGAATAACTGGCGCTACACGGAAAAATTTATGCTAAAACGACAAAGCATGACCTGATGCGATTATTTACGCAAAAAACCGCACTTAATTTCATGAATAATTGGAGAAATGCGGGTTCAAAACAGCCGCGTGGGTTAAATCGCGTAAATTAGTGTTTATAACTTGGTCGCCGTCCCAGCGGTGGCTGATTTTCAATGGCGCGAGTTACGAAGGTGCAACCAAATTGATTGTTTAAAATCTACTATAAAGATGTGAATATTCGTCGCACAGCTAAATTAATGCGAAAAAGTATGGTTGGAATTGTTGGGTACAATAAAAGCCAGAAATGGCAAAAATTAAGGGTTGCAGAAACTTCAACACCGTTTGTGGGGTTAACGACAAAAAGCAGAGAGCCAATTCTTATATCAGTCGAAAGCCTGAAGTCTACTGTATACGGAACCGATTGAACATCTTTCGCCGAATTCGTCGTTTTTTCACAAGAACGAGAAACATGAAAAAAATCCACGAAAAAGCCGATTTTCAGTAGTTAAGGAAGAATCAAATTTGTGGGGACCATGCCAAAGTGCGGAAAGAAAAAAAGCGGTGCTATATAGGTAACGAGTTGCGGTGATTTTAAAACCGGTTGAACAAAATTTGAATCAAGTCTCCTTTTAGCAGAAAATAGACATTGAAAAACGACGAATTCAGTTTTCGAAAGAAAAATGCTCTTTAACGGCCGAATTATTATTCAAAATGCATCTTATTCGATAGCTCACACTCTGTTTCATATAAATACATCACATCCTCCTATCAATAACGGAACACAAAAAAGCATTTGCGCTTGAAGTTGCAAAAACCATGTTGGACCACTTTTTGGCTGTGTTTTTGTATTTTCTATTCCGCGCCGCGCGCACGTGCTTTGGCCATCCCTACATAGATCTTCTTCTCCAATGCGGCATGCTTTGTGGAGCGGCTTTGGTGAAACGGCAGATCCAGTCGGTTCCCATTTTATCTACTTGATGCATGGTATCGCGTACTCTGGGTAGTGGTACCAGCTAGCCACTGTACTGATTGAAAGTATCGTTACATGTCGTGTCGTTGGCTCAGTGGGTAACTCCCTGCATGCCTAGCGGCTGTAGTGGGTTCGAAACCAGTCTGACTGCAAGTAGACTTTGCAAAGCCCCACCCAGGCTACTGAAAGCTGGTGATAGCGAGTAGGTAAATGGGAACCGACTGGATCTGCCATTGCACCGAAGCCGCTCTGCAGAGCATGCCGCGTTCGAGGAGAAGATCAATGACGTCAGGAGATGTCTGAGAAACCAACTATGCCTGGGTGGGGCCTTCTGGCGCACCAAGCGGACGTCGGGAGCTGACAGTACAGTGACGTCAACACGCCAGGCGCTCTCTTAGTACCTGGCTAAGAGTGGCCGGGCAGTGAAAGAAGGGAACAACGTCCGAGATGATGACACCGGGGGCAGTGTGGTGCACTTTTTATCTAGGTAACTAGGTACTAGGTATGCCTAGTATTACCTAGTTAATATTTGGGAAAAGTACCTACAGTAGATTTACTTTACCTAGTTGTTGGTTTCTCTATTTTACCTAGTTTTACTTTACCTACTTTTAAATCCACATAACTAGGTACTTCTAGGTAAAACAAGTTTACCTAGTTTGATATTTTCAGTTTTACGTGGCTTTTTCAGTCAGCAAACCTTCAAATTTCCGGCTTTCCCACAATTACAGTGGCCCAGAGAATGAATTTTTGACTTATTTGATCAATAAAATAAAAATATTTACTTGAAATGTGTCAAATTTCGTAAATTTTAACTCCACTAACTTCATCATTGTTCTATTGAAATACAAATAACATTTTGACGTGATTTCGAGCGTTTTAGGTTTACCTAGTATTACCTAGTTTTTCTGGGCTTTACCTAGTATTACTTTACCTAGTTTCTTAGCTGAGAACTTTACCTAGTATTACTTTACCTAGTTTTTTATGTGTCAACTTTACCTAGTATTACTTTACCTAGTTTCAAAATTTCAAAATGCACCACACTGACCGGGGGTTGCAAAATGGACCGCAGAGGTCTGATCGTAAGGCCGTCAGGCCCCCCACACATCGGATCGGATCGGTACCATTACATAATATGACAATACCATAGTGTCTGAATGAAGATAGGAGTACCATGTCGTGCCTACCCTAAGTACCAGTGACATGTGTTGTTGTTTCCATCTACGTATGTCTGCCCCCTCCTATAGCCAGATCAGATACTCAGAATGAATTTTATCCCTGTCCTCAGATTATTCTGCTATGCAATCCCAAACCTACGATTTTAAGCGATTATTGAGTAATTTTGCTACCTCCTAACCAGAATTTTGGCTCCCCAACACCCCAGCTCTTTGGAAAATGACCACTTATGTACATTTACTTGTGCCATTAAGTCTCTTTTTTACTGTTCTTGCAATTCAGCACCAACGATGGAGTGGATCCTGCAATAGCCAGTGCAGAACTGACAGCAGCTGGTGTACTGATCTTCGTGGTCGGAGTGGGTTCAGGTGTGGACGCAAATGAGCTGAACGGCATTGCTGGAGGAGATGCCGCTAACGTTTTCACTGCTGCTGATTATTCTTCACTTAGTGCTGCTTTGGGCCAGCAGATTTCAAAGAAAGTTTGCGAGAAAGGTATTCGCGTTTCTCTTGTACCTCCGCCCTATCCACCCAATTTTGGAAGCAACCTGCCTTTTTAGAGCATTATACATGCCATACATTTAACAGAGCAGACAGGGGCTAGCATTTCGGCTGAGGAAGTGGTAAATTTTTGAATCCCGAGGAGGGCTGAGGGGGTAGAGGCGGCTGAGGGGGGCTTGACGGGATGACAAGCGATGAAGTCCGATGTTTTACGAAAATCAAGGTTTTTAAGCTTATTTTTCGCTAAAACACCGCTCCCTAATGACCGAATGATCTGTTACAAGGATTATTTGTTTTCAGGAAAAACTCAAGCCGGTTTTTTTTTCAGTATTTTTTTCCAAAAGTTATTTTCCCAGTTGACAGGAAATGCTTGGAAACCTTTTATTAACGGAAATTCAAAGCAGTTGAAGCGAGTTTATCCAGTTATTGTGCTTATTTCCTTTAAAAACCTACTGGAGTTTTTTCCGCATTTTAGGTTTTTTTCAGAAAAAAAAACGAAAAAAAACGAGGAAAAAACCGACCCAACAGCCTGTTACATGCGTATGGTACTGTACCGTAGTTTAAACGTTTTCTGTTTTTTCAGCCAAGGCAGCTGGAGGAGGTATGTTACAGTTTTATTTTACAATAAGCAGTGAATTACAGTTGTGCTTTTACTTGTTCGATACTCATCATTCTGAGAAAATTTGTACCCAGCATCACGTTTGGTTTTGAGTCAAAGTTTCTCAAAAACAGACTTCAGATTTTAAACTTATAATAGACCAAAGAAAGTCTATAAAAAATCTAGTTTTTTACCAAAATGACCAACTCTTCCCTGAGCCACCATCTTTTAACCTGGCTTCAGTCTGTTGTCTAACGCACGGCTGCGAGAGTGCCCAACGAAAATGGTCAGTGGCCGGAGATTGCGGCGCCGGTATAAAGTGAGTTGCTAATTAGGCTAAATGGCACTTAAACAATCGACTGATTTCAGTTGCACGTACATGTGTGAGCACTGGCAGGCAGGTCTGAACTTTGGTAACATTGTCAGTGCCAAGTGTCAACAGAAAATATGCAAAGCTGAGGAGGACGGGACACCTGTTCCCGACGCCCTAACTGAAGACAATTTGGAGGAGTGCTATTGTGTGTCCAGTAGGTCAATTATTGATGTAGAGTTTTTATTCAGCCTGGAACTTCGAGGATTTTAGCCGCATTCGAGCCGTCTGATACATGTGACCCTACCAAAAATGGCGACGCGCTGGCTGTGGGTTTGGCCGGATCTGGTACGATTTTCTTCGAATATTTGCAGTCGAAAAATACAGATCTAGGTTTCGTTTTGCTCTAACTTTTCGGTCCGTCAATCAAATTTGAACACCAAATGCAGACATCATCAGAATTTTTACTCTCAAAATTTTAGCTACTGTAAGTCTGTCATTTCTAGCGCTAGTTATACGTGTCCGCCGGAAAGTGAACATGCGAAAGTACATAACTACCGGAGTTTTTCACCCATAAGACCGGGTTTTAAAACCGGAAAATGCCTAAATTTGGGGTCACATTTTTGCACCAGCTATAAGACCCGGGTCTTGTAGGTGGAAAATCTATATTTTACAATTAAAACTCGATGTTCTGCATGAAAAGCATGAAATGCACTTGTTTTGATCTTTGCAACAACTGACTGTACGTGTAAGTCTGAATAACTCAGTTTTTAACAAGTTTCGGAAACTTAGGCAACTTAGAAGCTACAATATGCTTACAGCAGCTATCTAAACCTATCAAAACAAGAATTCTACCAAGATTACGCAGGTTTTAGAACGATTCGTGAGCGAGCTGAGTTCAAAAACTCCATATTCATTAATTTCGAAGTTCGAAAGCACCAGTTTGATCTTAGACCCGGGTCTTATTATAACTGGAAAATGCTCCCTGGTAGACCCTTCTTTCTGACCACCTGCTATAAGAACCGGGTCTCATAATCGGCAAAGAAACCCAGTTATAAAACCCTGGTCTTATAACCGGAGAGGTCTTATAGGTGGAAAACTCCAGTAGTGGTTGGAGTAACAAGCTAGACTAAAATTTTGAGAGTAAAAATTCTGAGGATTTGTGCATGCATTGTTAAATTGATTGATGAACACAAAAGTTGCAGCAGCACGAAACCCTTTATAGATCAATGGGTCATACACTGTACTAGAACGTTATGGCGGACACATACATAGAATTGCATAATTTGTGGTTTAAGCAACAGATTTGGTAAAAAATTCTGAGAACGTGCGCGCGTGTTGTGTTAAAATTTCAGCGCAATTGAGTGATTGACGATACTGTTATTTTACTACTGTACTTGATTTCTATTTTACTATTTACTAAATTTATTACAAAATCATCAGACATTTAATTTTAATTTTTCATTTGCTACCAAGCAGCTCCGATTTTACTAATTCTTGTTTTACTATTAAATTTACTAATTTTACTACAATTTTACTACTACTGTAGTCATTAGGGGCAATTCTGCATTAATGAGGCCAAGATATCATGAATAATTGATGTTGGTGTGCCAAATACTTATTGAATTTGATCACGATCCGAAGTTCTCCAGAATTTTAGAGACAAAAATAGGTCAAATTTGTCTCACAGAAGTACCCTCACGCATCTTTTAGTTCAAAATTGATCAAGATTTTGGCTGGAATTCACCAAAACTAGTAAAATAGTAGTAAACTTTTCATTTTGCGATCGACAGCGTTTGGTAATTTAATTTTGTTTTTACTTTACTATTGGCTCTTAATTTTACTTTTTACCATTATTTTACTGCTAGTAAAACACAACTAGGATTACTATTTTTGTCTTACTATAGTAAAGAGTAATTGATGAACGCAAGAGTTACTGCAATATGTACGAAACGGCCAATAGATAAATATAAACGTGGCATCTGTATATTTTAGTGGACCAACAAGAGGGTTGTATGTCAGAGGAAGAGTATCTGAGTACGGACGTTGCCAGTGGCGTTAAAAGGAAGAAGAGAAGTGTAGAATTGGAAGAGGAAAAGATTGGGAAGCAGAGAATGAAGCGTCAGACGCGGTCCGATGTGGAGAAAGTGTGTCCGGCCGAGAGTTGTCAGTGCAGATGCAGATGTACTAGGGATTCCGATCCTGTTCAGTCATTCATGAGCTTGATACGTGTCTAAACCTCTATACATGCTCTGATTGTAAGAATGCTGATAAAATATTTATTATAGTCTGATTGAAACCAAGTATGCCGGACAAGATCGCGGATCGTTATTGGTTGTAGGGCAGGGCATTGTTGTAGGGCAGGGCGGTAGATGCATTGTTTTATTTTGAGCATTTGGTCATGTGTGGCTTCGAGAAGTGCATTAGGCAAAAGCGCCCTACCAGAGTTGGTGCGGTCTTTTTTGATGTTTCAAAAGCATTCGACTCGTGTGTACATGATAGAATGTTGACGTGTTTGCAGACAAGATATGCTGTGCCAGACCACTGTGCTTAAGTCTTACTTTACGAACCGTACCCAGACAATACGAGTAGGCAGCTCTCATTCTAGCCAACGCCATGTTATTTCCGGGATAGGTCAGGGTTCTATTCTCGGTCCTTTGATCTTCATAGCCTTTGTAAACGCGGTCTCAGATTTAACGCTCTCGCAAGGAGGTGAAATAATCCTCTTTGCCGATGACCTTGTCTATCTGAAGCCGATCGATTCTGTAACTGCTGAGCATGACCTGTGTGTCGATGTACAGTCCATCGGAGGCGCCTTTAAATCACTCTCTCTTTCCTTAAATACCTCAAAGACTCGCTTCATGGACTTTACACTCGCCTCTAATATTGACCATTCTGTGTCACCTGTTCTAGATGGAGTGCAGATTGAGCGACTGAGCGATACAGGTACCTTGGAGTGAACTTGGACCCTTGCCTCTCGTTCGCCGACCACACTCGACGAACAGTGGCACGGGCCAAGTCTACTCTTTGCTGTCTGTCTCGCACAGTTCGCGGCTACGTCCCAAGTGCAATTTTTAAGCTACTGTATGTGTGTTTGATTAGGTCAATTTTGACGTATGCTTTCCCTGTTTGTTACCCAATCAGTAAGAAGCATAGGACGGTTCTTGAACGTGTTCAAAAGTATGCCTGCAAGCTGATTACTAATGATTTTAGTATTGATTATCAGTCTCTTCTGGAGCGTGTCGGCCTTCCATCTCTTTCCCACTATGCAGCTGCCTCTAGAGTGCAGCTGATTTGGAAATACCTGCAGAACCAACGGCATCTACCTCATGGAACACTTGCCAGGGCTCCTATTTCAACAACGCGCCTATCCCTTAACCAGAACCGACTCTTTCTACCTCACTGCCACCGTGAACGAACAAGAATGTCTTGCCTTCAACAGTCTATTCGGACTTGGAATGCTCTAACGGCAGACGAAATGGCTGGTGACTATGTGTCTCTTCGCAAACTTGTGCGGTCTGATCAGTTTTACCGCCGCTTAAACTCGCTTGACTTAGCTGACCGTACCTTGTTGTAGCTGTAATCTACTGTACCACGTTGTTATGACAGTTAAGGTCTGTGTGTAATTCTAGTCACAGGGTCCACACTGAAGGGCACATCTGTGTAAGTGGAACCTGGTTCCGAATGGAATAAAGTTTAATAATAAAGTTTAATAATAATAAAAGGGCACCTAGAGAAAATCAGAGAGCAAATACGTCCATGACTTTTTGTGTTCTAGCTTTCTAAGCCGATTTTTAAAAATCAGCTGTACAGCCCATCGTCAGCCACCCACACAAATGAAGTGAAGTCTAATGCACTGCAAAATTACGTAGTTGTTTTGAAACTGAACTTAGCCCAAACCCTCAAATGCTGTAGACAACAACAACAAACAAGACAGCTAGACCCGAGCGGAATTCCGGTTCCGGTCCGGTACCGGATCAGGCTGCTCCGGTACGGTCTACCGGCGTTTCGTTTGTTTACAGATGCACTCAGACGTTGACTAAATAAGCTGAACTTTGGAAGACATGCGGTAAAATCCTGCGAACTTTAGTGCTAAGCACCAGGCCCTGGTCTGGCTTGACCCAATCCAAAAATAAAGGCCCCACACACTCATAAAGTGATAAAGCAAGTGTGGCTTCAAGATCTTCAGCACTCTACACCATACATCAATAATGCGAATGTTGAAAGGGTCTCGAGCGAGCGACCCTCGCGAGATTGCTGGGACAGTTTATGCAGAAGGTGACTGCACACCACAGGACCGTGGCCCCGTTTGAAAAGAAAAATTGGCCAAAATGAGCTATACTTGAAACACTAATCGGCGCAATCGATATTCATCATGCCAGAAAAATAAAAAAGCAAGAATTTTTAATACTGAAAGAGAACTGAAACTGACTTGACTTATGTAGGGAGAACACTGATGCGCCAATTAGTGTTCCAAGTGTAGATCATTTTTGTCCAATTTTTGTTTAAACAGGGCCACCGTCCTTGGGGCTTGGAAGAACACCGTTACTTATGCTTAATCGATAGTAAATCGTCATATCTAACATATGCTCATGGACAGACATATCTGTCGGCGGACTCGAATGCTATGGTTGTTTTTGGAAAGTGGAGGTCGCAACAGCGCATTTTTCTTTTTTTCCATTTTTAATCTGTTGTTTAAGGATCTCTGAAAGTAAATGCGCTGAAATATGCATCTAATGTAGACCTACTCATATAGTAAAATCGGTAGCTATCTTTCAAAAGATGACGTAGAAAACTTCTTATTCTATATTTTCATAGTGAGATCGGCGTTTAAAAAGGGTAATCGTGCTGGGATTTCGATCCCAATCTTTCTAACTGTCCTTATTCTGTAGCTACGGCAATGGTCTACCGATCTGGCCTTGGGAACAAAACTATGTCTATACGTAAGAATTTTATAGCAACTTTTCTAAGTGGGGTTCCGGGGGTAATCGGCCGCTCAATCGATGAAGTAAGGCGATATAGGGAGAGCGCATAATCTGCTGTTAATTGGTTATGGACGTGCTGGTGTGTTTATGTACAAAACGATAATCTAGAAGTCAATTTCAGTTGTTTAATACCACATTCGGTCGTATTTGTTAAATATTTACGATTTGGGTGGGCACGTTATACAGGATTTGTTCCGAGACCGAAAACACGTATCTGAGCTAAAGCTGCATATTTCATGCAGTAATTAGATATTGATGTGTAAAATAATAATCAACGGACTGTCAGCAGTCATTTGATACCACCTTCGGTCGTCTGTTCTGTGTTTAAAATTTGAAATTTGAGTGATCTCCCCAAACAGATAGAAAGAAAAGCTAATAATAAACATAACATAGATAGATGTCTCTATCGCGTTCCAAGCTGCACGGCACCTTACCTCCGCTGGTGTGTGCCGACTGTTCAGCGGGCGACCCGAGCTGGGCGTCTCTAAATAGAGGTGTGCTGATCTGCGCCGAGTGTTGCAACGTTCACCGGAGTCTGGGTCGACACGTGTCGCAGATTCGGTCGTTAAAGAAAGGCGCCTGGCACAGCAGTCAGTTGGCCCTAGTGCACACCCTCCACAACAACGGCGCCAACAATATCTGGGAACACTTGTTGCTAGACCCCCAGGGCGCCGCCAAGCTCAGACGCAAACCGACGCCCAGGTACCTTGTCTTTGGTTTGGTTTGTTGCTGCGGTTTTCGTACCTAAAATCGTACTGTGCTAAAGTTTCGTACACTTACTTAGATTTGGGCTCTGGTTTGAAACGAAAAATTGGTACCATGTTTTGGTAACCCCTGCCCTAAGTGCCGGTACCATAAACGGCGTTAAGTGCCTGACTCTTGTTTGCTGGTGAGGTGAACTGAGCACAAAAGATAACCTAAGAACAATGAGTAAAGGACTTAGTTTCATATATGGGCCGGAAAAATCCGGAGGGGTATGGAGACCTCGGGGGGGGAGGTCCCCGAAAAAAGGTAAAAAAGCGCATATTTTGCCTTAAATAAGCGAGGGGGGTGGGCGAAGGGGCGTATGGCCGGCCGAGGTTGTGGTATTAGCCGGCGAGGGGAGTGGTATACCCCTCACCCCCGGCCCATGTATGCTTAGTTTAACAGAAGTGTATTAAGCAACAGTAAAACAGAAGTAGAACACAGAAAGTAGTAGTAGACGATAATGAGTCAGCTGAAACTAAAAATCTCTCAGGAGTCCCGCAAGGAAGCGTACTTGGACCAATTTGCTTCTTAGTAGTTATTAACAGACTGCCTCAATCAATTATCAATTCTACCGTAAAGTTGTTTGCAGACGATTGTAAACTCTATTTTCGAGCAAGTAAAGAGACAGACACACAACTATTTCAACACGATCTGCATTGCCTATTTCGCTGGGCCGCTGAAAACGGTCTTTCTCTCGCTCTAGAAAAGACAGCTATTATGCACATTGGAAATAACAACAGCAAAAAACAGTATAGCGTTAATGATAAAAGTATCGAAGAAACTGTCAGCACCAAAGATTTAGGTGTAATTTTGTCGAATGACCTGAAGTTTTCAGAACACTGCAATAGTCTACGCGCTAAAGGTTACTCGCGAATAAATGCCATGTTTAGTGGTTTTAGCAGTAGAAACGTAAAATTTTTAATTACATTCTATAAGAGCTTCGTGCGCCCTGTGCTTTAGTACTGCAGCCCAGCTTGGACCCCGCAGCTAATTAAGAACATTTGAGTTACAACTACATCGTTTGAGTTAGGTGGACACACTCTCCCTACATGTACCCACATAGTAGACCTGGGCGTCACTATTTCTTCTGATTTTAAATTTTCTGCACACTGTCAAAGAATTGCTCGCAATGGCTTTCAATCAATAAATTTGATTTTCAAGGTTTTTCACACTAGAAGCACTCCTTTCCTTTTTCAAATGTATAATACTTTTGTTTTGTCTAAGCTAGAGTACGCGTCTGAGGTCTGGAATCCATATTTTCTGGGTGATATTGATTTGGTTGAGAGGGTCCAGAAATTGTTTACCCGGCGCCTGCCAGGGATGTCAGGCTACACATATCCCAAGCGTCTAGCTCTCCTGAAAATGAAATCATTAGAGGAACGTCGAATTGTGCGAGACTTAATTATGGTCTTTAAGATGGTCAGTGGCATGGTGGATTTGTCGATGGAAGACTTTTTTACCTGGGCACCAACCAGGGGCACTAGGGGGCATAACTTTAAGATATACGTTATGCATACTCGTCTAGAACTGCGCAAAAACTTCTTCGCGAGTCGAGTTGTTCCAATTTGGAACAACTTACCTAGAGACGTTGTAAATGCTTCATCACTCCAAAACTTTCGTACTAAATTGGCCGCAGTTGATCTATCAAGTTTTTTGAGGGGGAGGGCCCTTGAGCCGGTCGATCGGCCCAGCCCTCCTGTCATCTAGCGGCATGCTACAGTATGCTGGTTATTCTAACAGTTCATTCTTTGTTTTTTTTTCTGTCAAATAAATCTATCTATCTAACATTGATTTACTAGAACGTGTGCAAAAATATTTTACGAGGCGCCTGCCAAATATGGCAGGAAAAACATACGCTCAGCGCTTAGAAACACTGAATCAGCAAGGCATAGAGCTACAAAATCTTGAACTTCGGAGACTTCAAATTGATCTAGTGCTTGCTTACCAAATCGTGCATGGATTATCTGAATTAAAATTCGAGGAATTCTTTGAGAAAGTACCAGAAACCAGTGTCACTCGAGGTCATAGGTTAAAGTTACTAGTGCAACGCTCGCGCACAAATCTTAGAAGTCACAGTTTTGCGGTTAGGGTGGTTGGACCCTGGAACAGTCTGTCCGAGCGATGTGTAACTACTAGTACAGTGGCTCAGTTCAAAAGATTTTTAAACAGTGAAACGCAATCACTTCTAAAGTTTCTCAAAGGCTCAGCTTCAGACGCCGTTCAATTCGGCGCAGTTCAGCCCTCCCCTTCTTAGAAAATGCGTTGGGTAATGTGTTAATACTTAGCCTATGAAGCATTGCCTTAGTTTTTGTATATAACCTGTTACAATGATTCATCAATCTCTGTTTAGTGCTCCTAGTCATACTCGTACGTTACCGTGCATGATTAGGAGAAATGGAGGCGTATGAGTTTTCAGGGAGGGGGTTTTGCCGTCCTCATAAAAATTTGAGAACATCTCCGCCCATACATATAACAGGTCATCCGCCAAAGGGGGAGGTGGACACTAAAAAAACTTGGCTAAAAATCGCAAATTTGGGCTCAAGTACAGCTAAAAAGTGCTGTTTTACAGGCGATTTTAGCAATTTCTAAAATTGTAAAAATTCGCAAAAATGTGTTCCAAAAATTCTTGCCAAAAAATTAGAAGGAGGAGTTTTAAAAATCGTTTCGGGGGTCTGGCCTAAGTCGGTTGGGGGCAGACCCCCTGTTACACAGACATATATCTCCGACTATAGCTTAATACAGACCAAGACACATTCAGGGACCCGGTCTACCCGGCCAAAGCAGATTTCATCCGTGCCAAGTATGCAAATTTGTCGTTTGCCTGTCGACCGACCAAGGATGAGGCTCCGTTGAGTCTGTTGGATGTGAACAAGCAATTACACTCGTGTGTGCGCACGGCCCATGTGGAGACAACTCTCAGACTGCTGATGCTTGGCGCTCAGCCGAACTTTATCGACTCGGACAAAGGAAATTCGCCTTTGCACGTCGCTGCTAAGGAGGGACAGGCGTTGCAGGTATGTGGTGTTTTTTAACTGTTTTCAGGCTTAGAATGAATGTCGGTGCTCTGAGGCTAAATTCGATGGTTTGAGCAGATTTGAAGGACATAATTAACTTAAGAAATTGATGAGGCGTGGCATGGGGTCTATTTACAGTCAGGCACTTAACGCCGTTTATGGTACCGACACCATATAAGGTGCCGGTACCATATATGGTACCACTACCCTAGATACCGGAACCCAGACATGGGCAAAGGGGGGCTGAGGGGGGTTGGCCCCCCTCAGGCTCTGACCTACCCCCCCCCTCAGCCGGCCGCTACCCCCCTCAGGAATTTGTTGGAAGAATTTTGTGTAAAAAATTATGATGAAAATATGTCTGGATTATGTGTAAATGAGCTCAGAATAGCTTATTTTAACTTATTCTAATGAAAAATAAGCCAAAAAACCTTGATTTTAGACAAGAATCGGACTTTTTGGCTTACCACCCCCTCATCCCCCCTCAGGAGCACCTACCCCCCGCGGCCCCCCCCCCCCCTCAGGAATTGAAAATTCTACCCCCTCAGCCGAAATGCTAGCCCATGTCTGCCGGTACCATATATGATACGGGCACCTTATTATGGTGTCGGTACCATAAACGGCGTTAAGTGCCTGACTGATTTACGGAAAAGCCTACCAATACTAATAGCAAGTGATTTTCAGAGTGAGGGGAAATTACTTTGATCTACGAGTAAGCTTTGCCCCTGAAATATTTAGGTGAACGTATTTTTACCTAAAATTTTACCTAAAAACACTAAAAACTGCGCAAAAAATCGCATTTTCAACTCAAACTTTGTCAGAAAGTGGAAAATTTGCGAAAATAGGTTTCGTGCGTGGTTGCCAAGATAGATTTATGTGGCTTAAGAACGCATATTGAGGCTTTCTAGCAACGTTTGGTGGATTTTTATTTTCGTTCCCCTGGACACCCCCGATCCGATCCGATCTGGCGGGGGGCTGTGCGATGTACAGCCCTACGATCAGACCTGCACGGTCCATTTCGTTACCCCTGATATCGTCATCTCGGACGTTTGCCCTTCTTTCACTGCCAAGCCACTCAAGCCATGCTGTTGGGCGCCAGGTACTAAGAGAGTGCCTGGCGCGGTGACGTCATGGTGCTGACAGCTCCCAACGGCCGCCCGGCCAGTGGCACTAAACCGGTATCAGCCTTATTGTTGGTTTCTCAGACAGCTCCTGACGTCGTTGATCTTCCCTCCAACGCGGCATGCTTTTTTGGAGCGGCTTTCGGTGCAACGGCAGATCCAGTTGGTTCCCATTTTACCTACTCACTGTAACCAGTTTTCGGTGGCCTGGGTGGAGCGTTGTGCCGACGACCAACTCTTTGCAGCAAGAAACTTGCCGCGCGGAGAGGATGAACCACTACAACCGCTAGGAATGCAGGGGCCGCCGTGACTCAGAGGCAGCGAGCTACCCACTGAGCCAACGACGCGGCCTGGACACCCCCACTAGCAGACATGGGCAATGGGGAATAAGGGGGTTGACCCCCCTCAGGCCGCCGCTAGCCATCGCAGGAATTTTTAGAAAGAATTTTGTATAGAAAATTATGATAAAAGTATACCTAGATTAAGTGTAGTAAATGAGCTCAGTTATTCTAAGCCATTTTAACGAAAAATAAGCATAAAATCCTTGATTTTAGTAAAAAATTGGACTTTTGGCTTACCATTCCCTCATCCTCCCCCATCTGTCGCCGCTACCCCCTCGGGATTTGAAAATTTACCACTCCTTCAGCCGAAATGCTATTCCATGTCTGTCCGATGGGTACACAAAACTATAACACATAACTGGTAGGATTTTTTAACACCTACGCTCAAATTTCGGCTTGTTTTCCGTCAGAGATTTGCGTAAACGGCCGTAAAAAAACAAATGTTACTATCATAATATTTTTGTAACACACACTAGATCACAAAAACTCAGCTATTTTGAGTTCACCTAAAACTAGTTTCTATGCTTACTTACTTTTATCGTTTATTTCCCTGTGCACAAAGTTCTTCTAAAAAAACTGAGGTGGCCAGACCATACATGGGCCGGAAAAATGGGTTGGGTAGTCAAAATGGGGGGTCGCGGCGATTTTTGTGGATGGGGTCGTTTGGGGGGTCGAACCCAAGCCAAAGTTGGGGGTAGGCAACCCCGGCCCATGTGTGTCAGACTGCTAAGACAGCCCGGTTCAGGTAGAGTTGCTGGCTCTGTACGGAGGGGACGCGGCCCAACCAGACTTCGCAGGCAACACTCCAGTCGAAGTGGCCCAGCTCAACGGTCATCCGGAGCTGGCCAATCGGCTGGTGGAGTTGCAATTCGAGGTTACCGACAGACTCACCATGTACCTGTGCGGCAGACGGCCCGACCACTCGCAGACGCAGCACTTCGTCGTTCCCGAATTGGCTTCCGGAGGAAACGACACTCAGACTGCTCTGATGGCTAGGAGGAGACTGCAGGTGTGCTGCTGAGACTGAATGATCTGGTGTTGTTTCGGACTAGGAGTGGTCAACTGCTATAGAGCAGGAAGAGACAGCCTCCCTCCCCTTTGCTGTCGGTGTGTGCAAGACAGCTAAGGTTTGGTCCCCTTTTATCTACTCGCAATCGCCTCCACTCCTTTCCAACCCACAAACAACCGTTGCGAATGCCGTGACTCTAGTGTGGCCTGAAATTGAAGGGCCTGCCAGTCGTCCTATTCTACATTACCGACTATTATCAAACTCCTAGGAATATTTTTTTTTTAATTAATCAACAAAGGTTCATATCCAAATAACAACATTCCTTTCAGAATTCGTTAAACCTATTATATCAGGTATATAATAGAATGCTCTGAAGAAGCTTTTACCTTTGCAAGTAAGTATCCTATTAAGTATTATTTTTAGCTTTCGCTTGAAGTAGGGTAGGGTGGGTAATTCAATTTGTTTCTGTTCATAATGTTTTCTAGTTTCCCAGATTGTTCTTTGCATAACTTGTATAACAATGTTACACAAGTTATGCTCCTGTACACCAAATATTTTTTGTTCATTTGTCAGGGGGAATTTGTTCAATTTTATAAGCAAAGGTTCAACTCTTCTCCATGCATCCTGGGCACGCACACAATGTAAAAATACATGAGCAACATCTTCATAGACACTGCATACTTTGCATGTTTCTGCTACAGGCATAAATTTAGCTAATCTATTGTTTGTATGCAATGCCTTATGCACCAATCGATAATGGATGTCCTTAGTGTAGCCGTCTACAAATCTAATTTTACTGTTTGGCCACAATGGAGTAAAGTCCATTGTTTGATTATGTAGCTGGGCTTTCCAGTATTCTTCTGTTTTTGCAGTTTGATTACTGAATTTATGCTTTGTGGCAGTGATATAAAGGACTTTTTGTTTGCTTTGTACAGGGAAATCGCTATTAAAGACAGTTATGGTGTCCTCATCAATTTCTACTTGTAGTTTAATTTCTGAGAGTCTTATATCCTTGTATAGCTGTGGCACTGCAGCGTTCCTAATTTGACGCTTTGTTAGATGGCTGGTTTGCTCTCTGTAATAATCAAACAAGTTGTGCCATGCTTGGATCCCCTGTCTTTTCCTCCTCTGCAGTAAGCCCACTCTGGCCACTTCAATCTTAGTGTCTAAGTCTGGGTAACCCATCCCTCCATTTGCACTGGGTAGTTTCAGTACATTTTTGCGAATTTGGTTTCTGTTTGATGGATACCATAGGTATCTATCAATGATTTTTTCAATTTGTGCCTTTAGCTCTGGGCTTGGAGTCAAGAGGAAGCTTCTATACCACATTCTGGACAATGTGTATGTCATGACTACATTTATCTTTGCAAAGGGCGATATTTCCAAAGTTGGCTTTTTGTATTCTTCTAAGGTTAAAGCATTTTTAACCTCTTCCCAGTTTCTTTCATTGTGGAAACCATTGGGATTGATCTTCATGCCATAAATTTTTGTTTCTTCTGTGAGATACTCAAGGTATCTTGCAGGAGTTACTAGATTTTTCCCCAAACCCAAAGGCAGTATTTGTGTCTTGCTTTTGTTTAATTTTGCTCCAGAGGCTAAATTAAACCAATTGTATATTTCGAATATCTTGTCTAGTGATCTATAATTAAGCAATGTAAAGTTTGTGTCATCAGCATATGCAAAGGTTTTGTATTCTTTGCAGGGATGTGAGGTGGGAAAAAAACACCGGAAAAAAACCGGTTTTTTTCCTAAGGGTCGGAAAAAAACATAAATCGCGGAAAAAAACTCAAGCTAAAAATAGCTAATTTACGTCATTTTTCGTTTAAAAATGGACTTTTGCTATGTATAATAGGCCATACTGACTCAAAAGTGTTAGAAAAACAACAAAAAAGACCAAATTTGGCATGAAAAAACAAAAATGCAAACTGCTGTAAGAAAATTTGCATATAGCGTTATTTATGGAACCTGTCAGGCACTGTTTCATGCCTGTTTCGTGATTTATATCAATGTAACACGTGTATTTCTGGTCTAACAAGACTGAGGAAGGCGCTAGAAAGCGTTAGGAATCATAAAACCAGCCTAGGATACTCAGAACTTGGGCTGGAGTTTTTTTCCGCGATTTAGGAAAAAAACCGGAAAAAAACCGGAAAAAAACTGGAAAAAAACAGGCCGAGGTTTTTTTCGGAAAAATATACAACCCTGATTCTTTGCCTCTGACTGACACTCCTTTAACATCTTTCTCTTTTCGAATGTAGTTTAGTACTGTTTCTGAAATCAGAACATACAGCATCGCAGATAGTGGGCATCCTTGCCTTATCCCTCTATGGATTTCAAAGGGGGCTGAAAGATGCCCATTTACCTGTACTGCTGATTTGGTTCTGCTTGAATTATAGATCATCTGGAGACTGCCAATGAGTTTTGGGCCAAATCCATATGCTTTCAAAGCTTCAAAGATGTATTGCCACTCTATTTGGTCAAAGGCCAGTTCATGGTCAACTGATACCAGTATGCCTTGTAGAACTTCTAGTTCTATAGTTTCAACTACATTGTACAGGGCTAAGAGACCATCTTGGATGTCTCTGCCACTTACTGAGCATGTTTGGTCTGGATGTATCAGTTGAACCATGACAGTCTTAATTCTATTTGCCAGGACCTTTGCCAAAATTTTATAGTCTACATTGAGCATTGTGAGTGGTCTCCAGTTTCTTCTTTCCGTTTTATCACCCTTTTCTTTATAAATTTGTGCTATTATGCCAAAGTGCATTGAGTTGGACATGTGTCCTCTTCTCATGCACTCTGCATACAATTTGTGCAAAATTGGGACCAGCTGGTCAGTAAAGGCGTGATAAAACTCTACTGGAAGTCCATCGCTTCCAGGGGTCTTATTGTTTTGAAAGCTATTTATGGCATGCCTGATTTCCACTTCAGAGATGTCCCTGTCCAGTTCATCTCTCTGATGTTGTTCCAGTTGTTCCTTCTCTTCTGTAAGGAACTCAATCATGTCTACTTCGTTGCACCCTTTGCTGGAGAACAGCTGTTGCATTTGCTTCCTTACTTCTTTGATTATATCTTTTGTTTTAGACTACAGTATTTTCTGCTGTTTTCAAGGCATGAAAACGACGGTTTTCTGCTGATTTTTTCTGCAGCTTTTTCGCGGTTAGCAAACTGCATCTGTCCTCATTTATATCTCTATAATGGGACTTATGCAATGTTTGCTTTACTTTTTCTGCGTTTATTGACTGCAGTTGCATATTGCAAGCCTGCACAATCCTTTTGTATATCTCGCTATTTGGGTCCCTTTTTAGGTTATCTTGACTTACTTGACTTAAGTCGCTTGCCCACTAGATGGGGCGTTGCGGAACCTCATCTTTTTCAGCATGTCTCGCCATTCGGCTCTGTTCAGTGGATTGGCGCTCTCGTTTTTCAGATCGTCACGAACATTGTCTTTCCATCTGGTTCGCGGTCTCCCTGCCGGCCTTTTCCATTCTCGTTTGTTTGGGCGAAATTCAAGCAGTTTGTGTGGCAGTGCGTTTGGGTTCATTCGTTTGATATGACCATACCATCTCAGTCGACTAAGTTTGGCTAGCAATGAGGCATGAGGCTGACTAGTCCGTCTTCTCACTTCTTCATTTCTGATGAAATGGAACCACTGGATTTGCTCAATTTTCCTGAGGCTTTGGTTGTCAAAAACATTTAGCTGATTCTCAAGTCCTTTGGTCATTGTCCAGGTTTCTGCAGCATATAGGAGAGATGACAAAATAAGCGCCTGGTACATCTTCATCTTTGTGGACCTCTTAATGTCACGTCTCAGCCATAGCGGTCTTGTCAGGTTGCTCATTTTTGTTTGGCAGATCGCGATTCTTCGGGAGACATCATCTTGGCAAGATCCGTTACTGGACAACTCTGCTCCTAGATATCTGAATTTTTCCGTGAACTTAACGCTCTGTCCATGTATCCGCAGTTCGTCTGGTCGGTCCATGTGGTCTGGGGCTAGTAGTTCCGTTTTTTGCCAGTTAATCTTCAGGCCCAGTTTTTCAAACTCGTCATTGACTGTGTAGAGTCCAATTTCCAGGTCTTCCAAGGAGTCTGTTAGGAGCGCGATGTCATCGGCAAAATCCAAGTCCGTAATTGAATACTCTCCAATACGAAAACCAGAGAGGGCTGGTTGGCTTTGGTTCATTACATAGTCAATCACTGTATTAAACAGGGCTGGTGCTAGGACACATCCTTGTCTGACGCCAGTTTGTAGTTCGAAGGTAGGTGATTCTCTTCCACTCACTTTGACTGTTGCCTCTGGTTTGCTGTAGATGGTCATAAGGATTCTTTTGAGTTTCGCTGGGATTTGTAGCAGTTCGATTATTCTCCACATTCTCTTCCTGTCGACTGAGTCAAAGGCTTGTTTTAGATCAATGAAGGCAATAAACAGGGGTCGTCGGTATTCTCGGGCTAGCTCAATTATCTGTCGCAAGGCAAAAATCTGGTCCACTGTCGATTTTCCAGGTGTGAAGCCGGCTTGTTGCTCTCGTCTCTTCCTAAGTAGGTGAGGCAGTAGTCGGTTTAGGATGACTCTGGCAAATACTTTGCTTGGGGTAGACAACAACGTTATCCCTCTGTAGTTCTGGCATTCAAGTGGGGAGCCTTTCTTTTTCCATAGTGGTATACACAGTTGTTAAAAAAAATTTTTTTTTTGAAGGCCAAAAATTTTTGCTTTTTTTTTTAAAATTTTTAAAAAAAAAATTTTTTTTTTGAAAATCGTCTTAAGGGGTCCAGTGTGCTAGTACAGGCACTTACAAAAAAAATTCCACTTTTGCACCTCAAGTCAGTTAAGAAACCTGTTCGAAAACGCCACTACAGGTCTAAACACTGCCTGTAACTGCATAATTACACCAAAAATTGCCTTTAGAGGCACATCTAGGTGAACCTAAGGAAGGATTTCTTATGCAGTCGCTGCTAGACTCAGTATTATGCAAGTTGCTAGATAAAATGTTGGCTGCTAACAAAGAATTTACAAAAAATTGCATGTATTTACGTGAATTTTCGCACTTTTTTCCTTAATTTGCATATTGATTTTTCAAAAAAAAAAATTTTTTTTTGAGCCTTCAAAAAAAAAAGCTTTTTTTTTTAAAAAAAAAAGTCTTTTTTTTTTTAAAATTTTTGACCCTAACAACTGTGGTGGTATAATAATTCCTCTGTTCCACTCAGTAGGTATCTTTTCTGCTGTCCAGCACTTGTTGAAAAACTTGGTAAGCTCAGGGATCGTCACTGTTGGTGCACTCTGTAACATATCTGGTGTTATTTTGTCTCCACCTGAGGCTCTTCCAGACTTGGTTTGCTTTACTGCTTGTCTAACCTCTGCATCTGTTATTTCATCCTCTTCTTGTGGCGCCTTGACTGGTGTTTGTCTATCTAGTTCACTTGGTAGATCAGGGGCAGGTCTGTTTAGTAAGGTGTCGAAGTGTTCTTTCCAGCGTTTAGTAATTTCTTCAGGTTTTCTCAAGATTTCACCTCCTTTGCCTTTTATCGCCTCCTCTTTTGATTGCCTTCCATTTGTCATGAGCCGTAGTTCTCGAAACATTTCGCCTTGATTGTTCTGGCTGGCTGCTGCTTGCAATCTCTCTGCTTTTCTGGTCCAATAGTTGTTTCTATCCTGTCTTAGCTGCAGATTTCGCTCAGTATTCAGCCGTTTGTACTCAACCCTGTCATTCCTCAGCTTGGCGTTTCTTCTTTCCTCTATTAACTTCCAGGCTCTTTCGCTAATCCAGCTTTTCCGAGGTGCTCTCTTCGAGTTTACTTGGGTGGCCGCATGTACAAAGGCTCTTTTCAGGTCAGTCCAGCTCTCTTCAATGTTTTCAGTTTCTCTCAGTGAAGCTATCCTTGAGTGAAGCTCTGCCATATACTTGTCCCGGGTTTCTGGGTTTGCAAAGTTTATGTTCTGGAAGCTTGCAGGCTGTCTTGGCTTGTAGATTGACTTGGTTGACAACTGAAGGGTCATGGCAACGAGGTGGTGGTCAGAATTGATGTCGGCACTCCTGTACACACGGTACTTGGTGATAGATGATGCGTCTCTTGCTCTGAGTGCTAGGTGGTCTAACTCCTTCTGTACTGAACCATCAGGGCTTTTCCAGGTTAGTCGGTGGATGGTTTTCCTTGGGAAGAAGGTTCCTGGTAGTCGCAGGTCATAGTCAGCCAGCAGGGTGAGCATCCTTGTGGCGTTGTCGTTTCCTTTACTGAATTGATTTTGGCCGATGATTGTAGGGTGCAGTCTGCTTTCATCGCTTGGTTCTGCATTGAAGTCCCCCATGATGATCAAGAAATCATTCGGTTTCACTTTCCTCATCACAGTGTTTAGCTGGGTGTAGAACAAGTCCTTCACTTCGTCTTCTGCTTCATTTGTTGGCGCATAGACGTTTACCACTGTCATATGGCCATTGGTCAACTGCAGTCGGGCTGTGATGATCCGCTCTGACACTGCCTCCTTTTCCATAAGAGAGTTTGCAAATCGATCGGTAAGCGCTAGTCCAACCCCTTTCTCCTTCCTTGATTGGTGTCCTGACCATAACAGGGTGTACTTGTCGACTTTTGTCTGTCCTTCTCCTGTCCATCGCATCTCTTGCAGTCCGCATATTTCAACGTTTAGCCGGGAGAGTTCGTAAACAAGGGTTTGCGCGGATCCAGTTTCGCTCATTGTCCGGGTATTCCAGCTTCCTACACGAGAGGGTCGCCGTAAAGTGGTTCCAGGGGTCAAAGATCCAAGTGTCGGCCGGTTTTCTGAGTTTCTGAGGTTCGCAGTCAGAGAGAGTTTAAGGCGGCCGGGGGACTGGCCCTGCGCGCCCGAGTTTTAACGCCTTTACTGGCGGCCATTTTAAGCCTGGCAAGGCATGGGTTTTCCCCTGGACTGGCAATTAGCACAATTTGATTTAGTGATAATAATAATAATAATGGAGATAATGGAGGGAAGGGGATGGGCAGGCAGGATGCAGGGAGGGGACGTTCGGGGATCAAAATGTCCCTGCATCAAAAGGTTATCTTGAGCATTGTTTAACTTTGTTTCTAATTCTGTTCTAAATCTGGCTTTAGCTCTGGCAACTTTTGTACTGTATTTCTTTGCGATGGACTTTATCTGCAGCTTCAGGAAATCCCACTTTTTCAAGAGGTCTTCTCCTTCAGCTTCTAGAATGTCACTGTTTTCTAAGATTTCCTCTAAAGCTGCTCTAAGTTCTTGCTGAAGCAGTAAGCTGGTGTTTAGTTTCCAGTATGATGGTCCTCTGGTTTCATAAAATGAGTCCATTCTAATGTTCAATGATACAATTTTGTGGTCACTGAAAGCAACTGTACTAAAGTCGGTTTTAGTTGCACAATCAACAACAGGTTGGTTTGCATAAATGCGATCGATTCGAGATTGGGTTTTATGTTGCTTTGAGAAGAAGCTAAATTTGGTTTTGTTGGGCTCTTTTACTCGAAAGGTATCAACTACACCAATTATGGTTTTGGTGATGTCAAAGGCTTCATTTCCTACCTCTGGTTCGGGTCTTTCACTGTTTCTGTCCTTGCTTTTATACTCAACAAAGTTAAAGTCCCCAAGACACAAAACTAGGTCCCAGTTAGCATGCATGCCAGAGGTTTAGAGAAATTAGCTAAACACGCCCCGAAAGTATAAGCCAACTCTGCGAAACGTAAACCGAACGGGTTTACGCGAAGCCAGAAGCGAACAGAATTACGATACTTCTACGCTTTTAAAAAGTGGCAACCGCCCAGAAAAACTACTCAGGCATGTAACGGGGGAGTCCGGGAGCAGTTTGCCCCCACGCTACTTGGCCCAGACCCCCCTGAATTGTTGCCACTCCCTCTCTATTCCGATTTTACTAGCAAGTAGTTTCAGACACAAATTGTTAACATGCATTTCGCGAGAAAGTCAGCTTACGGGGGGGCAAGGGGGTTCATCTCACCGATCCGGCTAAAATTTTATGAGCATAAACTAGACCACGAACGATGACCTTCGGCGCATATTAGAAGAAAAACACCCCCTTAGAACCGGAGCTACACCCCCTCAAATTTGGCTCGCCAGCCGTTTTTTCGCCAATTTTTGGACCTCCAACGACCGAAATTCAAACGTGCGCCGTTTGCGCATTTCTAAACCGACAGCTTTCGCATGCACACCAATCGATAGCTACTTCAAAATACTTTAAATCCCCCACTCAACTTCTTCCGTATCACACCTGGTTAGCGAGTTATTTTCCGAAATGTACCAAAAATGGCAAAAATGCACCCTGTATTTTTTGAAAATATTTGCCAATAACTACAGCCACGGAAGTTCGGGAAGGCTAGAACTTGCTTTAAAAGTTAGATCACACTTGCCCAAACATAAGCCACACAAATTGGTCCAAATCCCTGGGGGGAGCGGGGGGGGGGTTTGGCCCCCTCAAAGGTCTCTGGAAAAAATTTTTTTGCTTAAAATTAAAAGTAAAGTAGTCCATCTGATGCAGCTTGAGGCGCTGATTTCAAATATAAAGTCCGTTTGGCTAGACTCAGCCTGGATCAGAAGATATTCAAGTCCAAGTTTTGGAAAATCAATGCCCGCCTGGTGACCATATCTAAAGATAGCAAGCCCAAACCGAGTCATGGTGCAGTGTTCTAGACCTATTTTGGCCTGCTGAGTTCAAAATTAACTTCATTTTTGCGCTACGACCTATGGTTCGGAAGTTATGGCCATCTGAAAATCAGTACTACAAAAAAGTCCAATTTTGGCGGTGCACAAAAAATCATTTTTTTTATTCAGGTCCAAAATTTTATTTCTGACCAGCTCACCGGATGTATTTTTTCCCACTGATTCCCAAAATGCCTTCAATTTTTATCTAGGAGTTCGACTTCTCGAGATATGGCCGTTCAAAGTTTCGCGGCAAATCTGCACTAACAAACAGCTCTCATTCTGCTTTGGCCTGATAAACAGACTGCATCGATTTGAGCCGCTATTGTTCCTTCGGTTCTGTCCTACTAGATGTAGATTTACTTGACAAATCCAAAAACGGCTTCCTTTTCACAGTATGATGTCTACTTCAAGGGATATGACCGTTTGAACTTTCGCGGCAAATTTGTACCTAAATCGGCTATGACCTGCTAGCGGACTGTCTCCTTTAGTACCGCATGTGGTCTTTGTAAAGTCGTTATGTTAGATAGATTTTCTTGCTTTGTGTGATTTTCAGCTAGTTTTTGCTGATCCACCTCATCTTGCAAAGCTAGACACTACAAAGTTTATTTCTGTCGGACCTGCTGAATCCGCCTCACACATACAGTACAGGTAGTTAGGGGGTTTTGGGGGCCGAGTGGCGTATCCAGGGGGGTGTAGGGCGTGTACACCCCCTTTGCGGTGGAGGTAGGAACAAAAACTCTGTCAAAAATATAAGAAACTAATGAATTATGTACTAAAACTGTCTGATTTGTGCTCAGAATGCCTTCTAAATGCGTTTTTGAAGGCTAAATTTTCAAAATTTTCTCGCCCTGGTCGGGCAGAAGCCCAACCAGGCCATTATAAACTACTAAAACCTGTAATTTCTGTTAATTTTTAGCTCGGAATGCGTTTTAAACGCGTTTTTGAAGGCTAATTTTGCTAAATTTTCTTACTCTGGTTGGGCAGCGGCCCAACCAGGCACTTTCAAAATTTTGCACCCCCCCTTTCAAAATCCTGGATACGCCACTGAATGGACCACATAGGTCTGATGGTAGGGCTGTAAGGCTCCCCACACATCGGATCATCAGACATCGGATCTTGGTCGTGAGTTTGAATTTGTACTATACATTGTACTGGCGCCTGAATTTTTGTACTTTTCAACTAAAAATAAGGTTTCAGGGTTTCAGAAACCCCCAGAATCTGGCTCGGGGGTCCGGAAAATCGGGCCTGGGAGCTAAACCCCACAACTTTGTACTGCTTAGCTTTGCAAGATGAGGTGTAAAAATCACACAAAGCAAGAAAATCTATCTAACATAACGACTTTACAAAGACCACATGCGGTACTAATGGAGACAGTCCGCTAGCAGGTCATAGCCGATTTAGGTACAAATTTGGCGTACAAATTCAGTGGCGCATCCAGGATTTTGGAAAGGGGGGTGTAAAATTTTGAAAGTGCCTGGTTGGGCCGCTGCTCAGCCAGGGTAAGAAAATTTAGCAAAATTTGCCTTCAAAAACGCGTTTAAAACGCATTCCGAGCTAAAAATTAACAGAAATTACAGGTTTTAGTAGTTTATAATGGCCTGGTTGGGCTTCTGCCCGACCAGGGCGAGAAAATTATGAAAATTTGGCCTTCAAAAACGCATTTAGAAGGCATTCTGAGCACAAAATAGACAGTTTTAGTACATAATTCATTTGTTTCTTATATTTTTGACAGAGTTTTTCTTCCTACCTCCACTGCAAAGGGGGGTGTACACACCCTACACCCCCTGGATACGCCACTGGATCCATTTTGCCACCCCCATGGTTCGTCATCTCGGACGTTTCCCTTCTATCACTGCCAGCCACTCTAGCCATGCTATTGGGTGCTAGGTACTAAGAGAGTGCTTGGCGCATGGTGATGCCGGCTCCTTCCCAATGTCGGCTTGGTGCGCCCTTGGTGTGAGAGAGGCCACCAGGCCTAGTTGGTTTCCATTGACAACTCCTGACGTCATTGATCTTCTCCTCCAATGTGGCATGCTTTGAAGCGGCTTTGCTGCAACAGCAGATCCAGTCGGTTCCCATTTTACCTACTTGCTGTCACCAGCTTTCCATGGCCTGGGTGGAGCTTTGTGTCAACGACCAACTCTTTGCGGCAAGAAACTTGCCGCGCCGGGACAGCAAAAACTAGCTGAAAATCACACAAAGCAAGAAAATCTATCTAACATAACGACTTTACAAAGACCACATGCGGTACTAATGGAGACAGTCCGCTAGCAGGTCATAGCCGATTTAGGTACAAATTTGCCGCAAAAGTTCAAACGGTCATATCCCTTGAAGTAGACATCATACTGTGAAAAGGAAGCCGTTTTTGGATTTGTCAAGTAAATCTACATCTAGTAGGACAGAACCGAAGGAACAATAGCGGCTCAAATCGATGCAGTCTGTTTATCAGGCCAAAGCAGAGTGAGAGCTGTAAGTGCAGATTTGCCGCGAAACTTTGAACGGCCATATCTCGAGAAGTCGAACTCCTAGATAAAAATTGAAGGCATTTTTGGAATCAGTGGGAAAAAATACATCCGGTAAGCTGGTCAGAAATAATATTTTGGAGCTGGATAAAAAATGCTTTTTTGTGCACCGCAAAAATTGGACTTTTTTGTAGTACTGATTTTCAGATGGCCATAACTTCCGAACCATAGGTCGTAGCGCAAAAATGAAGTTAATTTTGAACTCAGCAGGCAAAAATAGGTCTAGAAACCTGCACCATGAGTCGGTTTAGGCTTGCTATCAAAAGATATGGTCACCAGGCGGGCATTGATTTGCCAAAACTTGGACTTGAATATCTTCTGATCCAGGCTGAGTCTAGCCAAACGGACTTTATATTTGAAATCAGCGCTTCAAGCTGCATCAGATGTAGACTACTTTACTTTTAATTTTAAGCAAAAAATTTTTTCCGGAGACATTTGAGGGGGCCAAAACCCCCCGCTCCCCCCAGGGATTTGGACCAATTGTGTGGATTATGTTTGGGCAAGTGTGATCTAACTTTTAAAGCAAGTTCCAGCCTTCCCAAACTTCCGTGGCTGTAGTTATGGGCAAATATTTCCAAAAAATGAAGGGTGCATTTTTGCCATTTTTGGTACATTTCGGAAAATAACTCGCTAACCAGGTGTGATACGGAAGAAGTTGAGCGGGGGAATCAGTGGGAAAAAGTACATCCGGTAAGCTGGTCCAAATAAAAGTTTGTACCTGGATAAAAAAAATGATTTTTTGTACACCGCCAAAATTTGACTTTTTTGTAGTACTGATTTTCAGATGGCCATAACTTCCGAACCAGCGGTCGTAGCGCAAAAATGAAGTTAGTTTTGAACTCAGCAAGCAAAAATAGGTCTATAAACCTGCACCACGAGTCGGTTTAGGCTTGCTATCAAAAGATATGGTCACCAGGCGGACATTGATTTGCCAAAGCTTGGACTTGAATATCTTATGATCCAGGCTGAGTCTAGCCAAACGGACTTTATATTTGAAATCAGTGCTTCAAACTGCATCATATATGTAGACTACTTTACTTTTAATTTTGAGCAAAAAAATTTTTTCCGGAGACATTTGAGGGGGCCAAAACCCCCCGCTCCCCCAGGGATTTGGACCAATTGTGTGGATTATGTTTGGGCAAGTGTGATCTAACTTTTAAAGCAAGTTCCAGCCTTCCCAAACTTCCGTGGCTGTAGTTATGGGCAAATATTTCCAAAAAATGAAGGGTGCATTTTTGCCATTTTTGGTACATTTCGGAAAATAACTCGCTAACCAGGTGTGATACGGAAGAAGTTGAGCGGGGGAATCAGTGGGAAAAAGTACATCCGGTAAGCTGGTCCAAATAAAAGTTTGTACCTGGATAAAAAAAATGATTTTTTGTACACCGCCAAAATTTGACTTTTTTGTAGTACTGATTTTCAGATGGCCATAACTTCCGAACCAGCGGTAGTAGCGCAAAAATGAAGTTAGTTTTGAACTCAGCAGGCAAAAATAGGTCTATAAACCTGCACCACGAGTCGGTTTAGGCTTGCTATCAAAAGATATGGTCACCAGGCGGACATTGATTTGCCAAAGCTTGGACTTGAATATCTTATGATCCAGGCTGAGTCTAGCCAAACGGACTTTATATTTGAAATCAGTGCTTCAAACTGCATCATATATGTAGACTACTTTACTTTTAATTTTGAGCAAAAAAATTTTTTCCGGAGACATTTGAGGGGGCCAAAACCCCCCGCTCCCCCCAGGGATTTGGACCAATTGTGTGGATTATGTTTGGGCAAGTGTGATCTAACTTTTAAAGCAAGTTCCAGCCTTCCCAAACTTCCGTGGCTGTAGTTATGGGCAAATATTTCCAAAAAATGAAGGGTGCATTTTTGCCATTTTTGGTACATTTCGGAAAATAACTCGCTAACCAGGTGTGATACGGAAGAAGTTGAGCGGGGAATTTAAAGTATTTTGAAATGGCTATCGATTGGTACGCATGCGAAAGCTGTCGGTTTAGAAATGCGTAAACGGCACACGTTTGAATTTCGATCGTTAGAGGTCCAAAAATTGGCGAAAAAACGGCTGGCGAGCCAACTTTGAGGGGGTGTAGCTCCGGTTCTAGGGGGGTGTTTTTCTTCTAATATGCGCCGAAGGTCATCGTTCGTGGTCTAGTTTATGCTCATAAAATTTTAGCCGGATCGGTGAGATGAACCCCCTTGCCCCCTCTCTTCGCCACCTAAGCTGACTTTCTCGCGAAATGCATGTTAAGGACTAATAGTTGTGTTAAAATCTTATAAATGCCCTAACCCTTTGCAATATACCATCGCCATATCGCAGAGTAGTTGGCCAACTTATCGGGAGCAAAAAAATGAAGGTAAACGTATCGGACAGTTGTTTTGCCCCCCCCCCCCCACGGAAATGCGTTTCAACCATTCGCATACTTAAATTTTGTTGTTTTAGATGCTCAGGTGACGTTTGCAGTTGAAATTATGCAAAAAAATAACTTTTATTACACCTGTTTAAGCACTAAACCAACACAATCTGAAAATAACATATCGGAAAGCCAGAAAGTTGCCGATACGTTAAAAACCCTATTTGCAAAAGGTTAATACCCTATTTTTTCTTTAAAACATTGCAGAAAACCCTATTTCAGCACTTCTAAGCGATTCTGAAGCCTGAAGATCAGAGTTCCGGAAGCACTGTGGGTTTTAAACCCTTTTTAGGGCTTCTGAAACCCTAATTTTTGTTTGAAAGTAGTCTCGAAACCTCTTTTTATACATGTAAAGTATATGCCTACCTTGTTTGTTTGTTTGTTTGTTTATGAGTTCCACTGTCCTTTCGACCTTTTTCACCTTTCATCCAATTGGGCTAGTGTAGTGGGTGCTCCTGAATTTATGTATTTTGGAGTTTGGATTGGAACCCGGTACTGGGTTTCAGCGTGCTCCCTCATCCCTCCTCCTAACTCTAACGGGGGAATTTAAATTGTACGAACTTCGGGTCTGCAGGGTAAAAGCCCCCCAACTACACCTATCAAAACTACTTTAATTATTGTTTGTCATTGACAGACAGATTCAAAACTCATTGCGGCAAAACTTTTATTGTATGCATTACCATTGACCCACTGTATTTTTAGTTAACAAACTGCAATATGTAATGTGTCATATTTCTATAGAACAGTGTTAGGCTTCTATTCATCAAGTTCGCATTCCCTGTTGCAGTTGTTATAATTACAACAACATGCATTCAGCTGACTGGTGTCATTTGTGTAGACAGTCCCGTCTATTGTAATTCTATTGTACCAACCTCCACTGTTAATAATGCATGTGTCGACTTGTCCGCTGATGTGGCCCTTAAATGGCCATCTGTCATGCGTCTCTAAAACAGTCGCCCGAACTGACCAAATAGATTGTTTGAACCTTCTTACTTATGTGTTCGATAATCAGAGTTGAAGAACTATTCGTGGCATTTGAACTCACATAAAAGCACCATTGCCCTTTAGGGTTACTAGTGTTATGTTCATAATAATCTAGCCACACATTCATCGTTTGAAGTGTAAAATTAGTGCTAGTAAAGCACTGCAGAGTTGGGCTAAGTTCAAAATTTTGCATGAGAAAAAAGGCAGACGCCAAAATCCACAACTTGTGCTCAGTCATATTGTACAACAGTGAGCAAGGTTTCTATATCGAATAAAGGATTTATTCAAAGCCATGGAAAGTATACATTGGCGTTTAGTCTATGACAAGCCACAAAGCCTCTTTGCCTTATAAAAGTTTCTGTATAGAAAGGTGATGCTTTGTACTGCAGCCATCTCAGTTGTGGACTTTCTGCCGGGCCGCCCTTCAGTTTTTCCATCGTTTTCTGCCAGCGGTACTTTCGCAACATCTCTCTCCCTTCGAACACTTTGATTGTCATATAGACGGAGAACTTTTTCTGCAGATATCAGCGTTTTGTAGACATTTTTGTGGTTAGTTTACCTTGCCAGTGGCCTGCATGTGGTCGAGAACACGATCTGCCCCTCTGCTTTGCAGAAATTGGCGTTGCGTTGGCAGACAAAAGTGAAGATAGGTCCTGGAATGTAGCCCGACCGGCAAAGTTTCATTGCAAGCCAACGTTCTGCCCTTTGTTGTGATCCTAGCTTGGGTACTGACTTCTCGTTTCAGCTTTTCCAACCTCTTCCTATCTTTCTTCTCCACATCTTCGCACTGTTCTTGACAGTGCATGCTGTTGAAAGAAGTTTTTTAATCAATCAGATGTAACCAAGAATGCATAAAAGAGTAGCAAGAATGTGCCACTCAGCGGCCGGCCGAGTGTCGATGCGTTGCTCCATAATTACTTCGGTAATTGCGCATGCGCTTTATTGCAGACCTTTTGTTGGGTTGAGTTGCGTGCCTCAGGTTGTGACCTGAGCAAGCATGACCTCAACAAAATTTTTAGTGATTTTCTACAACGGCAATTCATTCCATATTTCGTTTAAGATCTTCAATCATCACAATAACTAAAAGGAGTGTCCAATTGCAAGGCAAGATTGCGAGATATCTGTGAAATGCATCAGGCCTTTAGCATTTGTGAAACTTTCCATTTTGAACGCAGCACTCGAGCTTGGCCATGAACACATGCTTGTATATTCCAGCTTTTTTACCTTTCTTTCCCTTTATCATGTTCCCGTAGACTTAAGGAATCAACGGAGGCAGCTATATTCCCAAAAACAGATTGAATATCCCGCTCAAAAATCAGGTTGCGCTGCAATAAGGCGCATGCGCAATTCCCGGAGGGGTCCTGAATTTCCCGACCCCTCCGGTAATTATGGTGCAGCGCATCGACACTCGGTCGGCCGCTGAGTGGCACATTCTTGCTACCCTTTTATGCATTCTTGATGAAACTATAAACAAAAGATCTTTACCAAGAACCAAATCCACCACATTTTGTGGCACTGTGATAGTTGTAGCAAGGGAGGACATGGTGTGCCGTTTGGGTGTTGTGGGAAGGGTGTTTTGGGGTGGGGGGAGTTGTGGGGGTTTGTGGGTGGGGGGGCCGGCGAGAAGAAGAAAGGTAAGAAGGGAGAAAAGGTGAGGTGAGGTTGCGCGGGGGGGGAGACTCATGGAGGGGGGGGGGTGGGGGGGGAGAAAGTGGGGGGGGGCAGGGGGGGGAGAATCTTAAGAAAAGTAGCGGGTCGTAGACCCGCATAAAGACGGTCGAGGTTGCTCACACAATACAACACCGGACATACCTGTTATCGACCAACAAAGGCAAGGAAATCACCACCCTCCCTCCCCAGAACAAATCCCTATTAAAGCAACCAATTTCCAAAAAAAACAAAACACAAAATAACGAAAAAATCAATAACACCATCCACATATAAAATCGATTTCCAAAAACAACAAGAAATACAAAGATAACATCTGCAAAATAAAACGTCACAAAAAATGAAAACACGATGCTCATCAGGAAACCTCGACGGCCTTTTTTGTAGTATTTATTTAGAGGTGGAACGCATAAAGGCCGTCGAGGTTTCCTGATGAGCATCGTGTTTTCATTTTTTGTGACGTTTTATTTTGCAGATGTTATCTTTGTATTTCTTGTTGTTTTTGGAAATCGATTTTATATGTGGATGGTGTTATTGATTTTTTCGTTATTTTGTGTTTTGTTTTTTTTGGAAATTGGTTGCTTTAATAGGGATTTGTTCTGGGGAGGGAGGGTGGTGATTTCCTTGCCTTTGTTGGTCGATAACAGGTATGTCCGGTGTTGTATTGTGTGAGCAACCTCGACCGTCTTTATGCGGGTCTACGACCCGCTACTTTTCTTAAGATTTCCTTGCCTTTATATGGGCCCAGGATCGTTTTCGTATGTCAATAATAGAACAGCTTTGAATTTGTCTTAGTTCAACGGCTGTAGTTGGGAAACAAATAGTTAAGTTAAATGATTTTGTACGTAATGTGTAAATTGTGTAAAGATAAAGTAGTGAGTAGGGTGCAGGGTGTTGGTGGTTGGTTTTTTCTTATTGTGCATGTTTTCCAAATTGCCAAGTTCGTAGTGAGCATTAAATAATATTTTCGAATTTTCCGTTCTCCGAATGCTTCAAAAGATGGCATGACTACCGAATGCGCAGATTAGTGTTTTTAGTGTAGATCTTTCTTCGCTAATTTTTGGTTTTAGCGGGCTAAAGTGCTGGGGTTTGGACGAAGTTTGTTATATTTATGCTTAATGGATAAATAAATAAATAACTTTATACAACGCACATGTACACCAGATACAATCCAGCAATAACCCAGATGGGCCACATGCGAGGCAATCAGAATGGGCCGAGACGGACTCGAACCCGCTACATGTCATGCGCCGTGTGCATGGGAGCCGAGATACTCACCAATACACCACAGACGCAGACAAGCGGATAGCTAGTTGTTATATCTAGCGACTCGTTCTTGCGCATGCATATGCGATGCGTCCACGGGCACGGATTAGAATCCTACGATTGGTTTAGTGAGGGGATCTCGACTAAGGTAGGCCTACTGGCACAGTAAAATTCGCAGCTATCTTTAAGATGAGCTAGAAAACTTGTTTTTTTTCCTATTTTTGCCATAGTGAAAATTGTCGTTTAAAGCGAGTTAAAGTACTGGGGGTTGGACCCCAATGTTTTTAACTGTGGTTATTCTGTAGCTAGGGCAGTTGTACAAATATTCCCAGTCGCGCGGTAATGTGCGTCCGTGGGCATGAGTTTTATAGCAACTTTTCTAGGTGCGGTTGCGGGGGAAATCTGCCGATAATCGATGAAATAAGGGGATATGAGGAGAACAGATTCGATCATCTTTGTTAAACTCAGTTACTTGTTACTAGGTGTTGTGCGATTATGTAACTTGTTACACTTCGCCGCTTTCCGGCAGCCGGCTGGCAATTTGAGCATGGCCGGGATAGCAGATCATTCAGTCATTGTGAATGTTACCAGTGTCCGAACCTCCGGAATGCTATAGAGCTTCATACACCCAACTCCGAGTGATCATTATAGACAAAATCAGCATGCTTTCGAACGCTATACTACGCTAGCGACGAGCAACAAAAGACTAACTCAACTTTTTTCTGACTTTTTCTCGATTCATTTTTTGTCTTGTGTATCGCTGAAATTCTGCGTGTTCTCGGTTTTTGTGGGCGCGCTGCACGTTCTTAATTGAATGGCAACAAGTTTAGACTCGTGTCCCCCGCTGCTTGAGCGGCCTAGGAGGGCAAGGGTGAGCCAGCTGACCAAAACCGGTTGTAAATCATTTGCGGCCAAGCCTCCTGCAATGAATGCAGGCCTCTGCAGCCCTGCTTGCACACTTTTGTATTGGCTGCTGCGTGCGCTGCCCTTTAGTAAGATGGTATGGAATTTGACGTGCCGTCCGTCTTCTCCATCATCGAATTCACTGGCGCTTTTGTCTGTCTTTACCCGTCAGTCTTTACAAGAAACCAGTTCAGGCAATGTTTCATCATTAGGCAAAGCAGCCACCCTCAGTGCTTAGAAAAAGAGAAGTGCACTCAACTTTTCATTAGCTCTTTCGCACAGACCTAAAAATTCAGCGATTGGGAACCGCCTTCAAAATTCGTAAAGTAACAGGCGGTTCCCGATTCTGTTTTCGTAAAATTTATGAAGAAAGAATCGGGAACCGCCTGCGTGGCGGAGTTAGAATTTGACTGATGTGCTTGGCTTTCTTGTTTATCTGCCGTATCGGAAAGGGTTTTTTGCTGAGAACGCGATTAGGTTCGCTTACTGAACGAATGCTGATTTCTGAAACCATCTACGTTCCACTTTTGGATAGGTTAGTTCAAAGTTGGCAGCCAGCCAAAATGGGCGAAGCGAGCAGGCAGTTCCAGATTTTGTTTTAAAATTCACAAATCGGGAACCGCCAGAAAACTACTCCAATTGAAGCGTTCAGACGAAGAAATGCCTCAGTCCACTTTTTGAAAAAATTGAGTTCTACTCGGCAGCACAATCCCCTAACTATAGACATGTTCAATACAAATTATTTCATCTGAAAACATTCTATGTCATAAGTTACACCAACGCAATTTTTTAACAGTGCTCGAAATTCAGTTGAAGAAAAGCCTAAGTCCAAGTCAAGAGCCTCAATATTCACACCCAAAATTAGAACTTTGAGCCAGACAGCTGAAAGTTGATACAGTAATATAGTATAGCCGAGTTCTCAAACCCCTGAAAAGGAATCCCAGTTGAATCTTCAATTCGAAGATACAGTAATCGGTAGTGTTTCCGAGTAAATTTATTTTTAAATTAAATAACTATTAAATTGCTTGCTCAGCCTTCAGAAGAATATAACTTGCTATTGATTTGCTTGGTACCCAAATTCTGAAATATAATTTGATACAAATTTGTTATTTGATATGAATTAAATATAAATTTGCTAAAATCAATACTCAATTCCTGGGGAAACAACTCAAAATCTGGATCGTGTCAGTCCAAAATGAGTTGAGCTTTCTTTAGATGGCGACAAATAATGGTCTACAAATTAGCATTTTATGTCTTGATATGTTCGCTATAGGCATGAACAAGGTCATCTTTGGACTGAACTTGTTGTTTTGTAGCAAGACTTTGGTTAGTGAAGCTGCCAAGCCAAGCAAATTTATATAAAATTCATATCAAATTTATATCAAATTTCTAGGCCAATTTTATGAAATTTAATATTATTTTAATTTGTTTGACAGTCATTGCGAGAAATTTAATTTGTTATTAATTTGCTATTTGCTTGGTGATTTTGGCCAAAACAATTTAATTTTGTTATTTAATTTTAATTTGATCGGAAACACTAGTAATCGGGCTGCTTAACTATTCGATCAAAATTTCGAATTTGATGTTCTGGCTTAGTAATCAGGATTTTGACTTAAAAATCGGGGGTTTAAGAGTACTTTTCGACTACTTTAAGAAGCATGCGTCGAATTGTGTTTTTGAAGAAAAAAATTGTTCGACCCCCTTTCAGCCCAATAGCTTATCTGTAACCCCTAAAATCTATGCTTTATATTTCAGATTATTGTAGCGCTATCCTTCAGCTACAGAATGGTGGCAAGAACGCTAGCGTACGCCTACAGGTTCTGGAGTAAATTAGCTAACGGCTCAAAATCACAAATTTTTCCATCATTTACTAAGGTGGATAAAATTTTGAAATAAAATTCTTCATTCAATAATCATTGTTTAAACTTAAAAATCGTGGGCCTAGAGTACTGATAAACTAGTTCAAGAAACATTGATCAATGCCGCTTTTGAAGAGAAAAATGGGCCTTGGACCACCTTTTGGCTCCTTATTCTGCAATCTTTCAACACAAGGTTTCACATTTCAGATTATTGTAGCTCTATTTTTAAGCTGCAGATTGACGACTATATTGCTAGTCCGCTACCTGGAGTTCTGGAAGGCAATCAAGCCTACTAGTTATAACTGCTGTCTTACTCTTACTGATCTTTTCTAAATTTGTGACTATGGACTTAGGCTGTTTTATGGTTTAGACCTTAAAACAGCCTAAGTCCACTATCACAAGTTTTTAAAAATATCCAAATCAGGAAACATGTGGTGGCCCAAACTCAGGTGAAGAGTAGCACTGGTATGGGCCTCTTTTAGCATAATACACTTTAGGCCATAGCATTTTTCACACTTTATTTCAGGCTGACCGAAAACTTTGAACGCGTTTTTCTCGTTTCATCTATTTATGGACTGAGGCATTTCTTCGTCTGAACGCTTCAATTGGAGTATGGTCTGCCCGAACGGGTTAGAGAAACCATCCGCCAGTCAGTGCTTCAGTTTGCCTTAACAAAAGTTTGATGCACTCGTTTGTTATAAACATTGAGCGGCGTCCGCGTAGCATACTCAAAAGTTGGGTGCCCATCCATCAATTGGACGCTCACTATCCAGCGGCCCCTGCCTACCTAGCCGGCCCCACTGTCTCTGTGTAAAGCACTATGTTTTGCCAGACCTTCTTGCAAAGCCACAAATCACACAGCCCTCACACGCAGCAGACCGACAGGTGCTTCTTTTGGCCAAGATCATCCAGCTGGAAAGAGAGAAGAGGAGGTTGAACCGTTCAAGTTTGTTGGCTTAGACAAGAAAGCTGACAGATTTGTGCAAGGCATGTTCAACCAAGCCGAAACCATTTTCCGCAAATTCAATGCCATGTATCTCAAGTATCCCCTCCCACGAGTGGGGGCGTCCCCGCCGCGGAGGGGGGGAGTAAGGCAGGCTTGGTTTGCCCTGCAAGCCAAAGCTGCTTTACTGCTAACGCCCACTCACCCTTTCTTCTAACACAAATCAATAACCTTTCATACCAAATTACAATCTATATAATCTCACTTGTATAGTCATCATCCAGGATATGATCAAAGCCACTGGGGACTTACCTTCCGGGGTATGTGGTGTGCAGTCACCTTCTGCATAAACTGTCCCAGCAACCTCGCAAGGGTCGCCGCAAGCCCCTTTCAACATTCGCTGCATTGATGTATGGTTTAGAGTGCTGAAGATCTTGCAGCCATGCTTGCCTTTATCACATCCTGAGTGAGTGACTCCCTTCCCCCTACATCGTTTCTCTCTTTCAGCCGAAATATGCCTTTTAGCTTGAATATTTTCACCTGGAATCGTTCCAGTCTTCGCCACAGAGCCACTGAGCTTCGACATCGGCTCAAAGAATGGAATATCGATGTGGCTTTTCTACAGGAAGTACGACTGCCTGAGCAGCGGCTCCCCCGATTCCCTGGATATCAAACCTTTCACCTCCACCGTATTGCCCAGTCTGGCGGTGGACTGGTTACTTTGATCAAGCTTGCTCACCCAGCTGAAGCTATCCCCTTGATGCAGTTGGTGAGGACCTTACAGAGTACCAGATCGTGAAACTCTACTTCCAAACCCACACCTTCCACCTTGTGAATGTCTACAACCCCCCATCTAACAAGCACTTTGACCCTAACTTTCTACATGCTCTGGGGCCCAACATCATTCTTCTTCCGGTATCGGTCACATCCTGTTCGGAATGATGCGATTAATCAGCTGTCTCGGAGCTCTCAAGTGACCATCACCAAGCTCAGGCTTCGTGTCTTTCCCACTGCTCAGTGGCTCTATCGTCTCCAACAAGCTCCCTCTCCCCTTTTGCTCCTGCGGCAAGCTGGAGACTATACGACATCTCCTGCTGGATTGTCCTCACTATGGCACTGAGCGCTCTACTTTATTTCCCTCGCGTCCCCAGCTTCACCACCTATTGTTTGGGGATGCTTCGGAGCTGCAAAGCACTGTGACTTTCAGGCTGCGATCGACCGCATCTAATTTCCCCCTTCCCGCAAGATGTGCAAAACATCTTTATGTAGGTAACGCCTCACTCTGCCATACATTCAAGTGCGATTGTTGGCCTGATATCAACAGCTAATCGCTGATGGCCAGGGCGAGAAATACAAAAAAAAAATCTCAAGTATCGCCAATACGACGACCTGTTCGGCCAATACGACGACTACTTTCAAAAGCTACCACCTGTCTGTAACTCAGTTACTTGTTACTAGATGGTGTCTGATAATGTAACTTGTTATAGGTCACCGCTTTCGGGCAGGCGCCTACCAATTTGGCCATGGCCGTGATACCACCTCATTCACTCAATCTGCCTGTTACTGGAAAGGCAAGGTCCGCCCAACCAATCTGCCCCAACGCCCGTCAAGGTCTGCCCCACCGGTCAGTGTTTAAAACAGAGCACCCTCACTTTGATTAGGCGAACCGCCACCGCTCAGTGCTTAGAAGAAAGCAACGGACCCAACTTTTGATTAGGCAAAGCGGTCACCCGTCAGTCTTTAGAAGAAAGCAGTTCAGTCAGACAACTTTTGATTACGCAACTCGGCCACCCGTCAGTGCTCAGAAAAAAAGACCAGTGCACCCAACTTTTGATTAGAGAAACCATCCGCCGGTCAGTGCTAGAGTTTGCCTAATCAAAAGTTCGATGCATTCGTTTGCTAAACATTGAGCCGCGGCGGCTTGCCTACTCAAAGTCGGGTACCTATCCATTGATTGGACACTCACTATCCAGCGGCCCCTGCCTGCCTAGCCGCCGCTATTGTTACCACCAGTTGTGTAGTGATAAGGTTGATGACAATCTACAGTTGTTGATTTTTCATATGTCATTCATTTTATTTTCATTTCTTTCATTTAGATACAACGCCACCATATCAGACTCCAATCGCACAAATCGGATCCTCCTACGTCTCCACCGCCAAATCTTCTACAGCCAAAGCCGTCCGAGCAACACACAACGCCACAATCTCCTACTGCCGGTGTCTCATCATCATCCGTAAAACAAATTGTCTCATCTCTAGAACTGCCGTACTCAAACAAAATGTCAGACAAATCTGTCTGAAAGATTACCTATCAATTGGTCACGATTGATTGGTCGCCACTTGTAACTTGTAACTCTAACTGTACTTGTTTTACCTTTTTCAGCATTAACTGTTCAGAAGAATCGCTTATGGATACTCGGATTGCCTTTGCTACTGAAGCATTCAAAGCCCAAACATCAAGAGCCATGTCTGCACTATCCCATCGGTGTAATATCTCCCTTCTACAAACTATTGCGAACTATATTTAGCCATTCGCATAAAAAACTACTCGATCATTGTAATATTAACGTAGCTTTATATGTCCTTGTTTTACTAATTTCGTCAACTTATTACGTATTCTCTGAACTTGATACTTGTATCAGTCGCTACACTCCGTTTATAGGTGCAACCGACTCCATCATACTTATCCGTCTCAACCCGATTACCGACTCACCATTTACAAGCGATTTTCGACAGAAACCACGACAACCAAAGCCGTCCGACCACAATACAACACAAACTCCTGGTCCAACAACACTATACTAACAGAGACGACAGTGATGATATAACGATTTTTAGTTTTATCATTATTATTGTTTCTTATTATTTCTAGTAAAAAGTACACCAGCTAGCATTCCTTTATTCGTATAAACCGCCCACAGACAACTAAACCAAATGACAACAAATCAAATTCCCGCCTTGCCTGAATCAATGCCATAACCGTATACCGTACTTTGTATAACCATTACGATTACGCAATATGACGTAAAAATGCAACAGTAAATCCGAAAACGCGCATAATAGGGAGACCGCTGGCGCGGCAACCTCGACTGGTTGCCGCTGCCGCGGCACCCTCGATTACCTTTTTTGGATAAATTTTAACACACCCCTACTCTGCCGGGCCTCCCCGTGGCCTCAAAAACCCTGGGGGGGTTATTGTAGTTTTTTTTTTGTGCAGTTCATCTGCAGCTCCTCTTAGTTCCTTCTTGACGTCCGTTTTGATTGTGGGGAGGCGGGGGGCCGGGGGGGGGGTTGGGAGGGGGGAAGGAAGAGAGAGAAGAGTTGGGGATGCGGGAGAATACAACAATGAAACAAGACAAGACAACGTTCATTCAAATATGAATAACAGTCAGGCACGCCGTTTAGTTTAGTTGAGAGAGAGAGAGAGAGAGAGAGAGAGAGAGAGAGAGAGAGAGAGAGAGAGAGAGAGAGAGAGAGAGAGAGAGAGAGAGAGAGAGAGAGAGAGAGAGAGAGAGAGAGAGAGAGAGAGAGAGAGAGAGAGAGAGAGAGAGAGAGAGAGAGAGAGAGAGAGAGAGAGAGAGAGAGAGAGAGAGAGAGAGAGAGAGAGAGAGAGAGAGAGAGAGAGAGAGAGAGAGAGAGAGAGAGAGAGAGAGAGAGAGAGAGAGAGAGAGAGAGAGAGAGAGAGAGAGAGAGAGAGAGAGAGAGAGAGAGAGAGAGAGAGAGAGAGAGAGAGAGAGAGAGAGAGAGAGAGAGAGAGAGAGAGAGAGAGAGAGAGAGAGAGAGAGAGAGTTATAGAAAAAAAATTAAAAAAATTATGAGTCTTCATTGCGTTCTTATCAGGCTTCTTGTTACCTCAAAGGCCTTTTGCAAAATATTCAAATGTACATGATTATCCAGGAGGAGCTAAAGATGTGTTGATGCAGTCCGCAGTCCTGCACTAATGATCAAATCTGGACACATGATTATGACGATGACATTCATTCGTACACCTAGGTTTGATCACACATGAGTCAGTCAAACCAACCAAAGTCTACCTAAACCTAACCTAAAGAAAAAGCAAACTGAACCGAAAACCAAACCACGAACTTCAAACAAACCCAACCAAATATATTAGACTGCGTAGAGTGTGACTGACTTGAAAAGAAACTAAGCCTAATTAACGAAACCATAAGGGTATGGGTCTCACTGACTACTGGTTAGGCGCCAGCATGCCTCCAATGATAGTAACCATTCCACTTCACCTACTGATATTAGTGGCCTTGCACAAATATCGAAAGACTGTTGACCTGCGTCACCCTTTCTACCGTCTAGTCTTCTCTCTGACTGTCAACGACTTGCTCGTCAGTATACTGCTCTCCCTATCAGTAACGGTCGGCCATGTGATTGGGCTTGCTCAAACCTACCCTATCTTCTTTCGTACACTCGATGTGGCTCTGGTGTTTGGAGGCTACACAGCAGACGAGCTGATGCTGCTATTCATTGCACTTAATCGGCTCCTCTTCCTGCTCTTTCCCATCATGGCAAAAGTGGTGAGCTTTTGTGCTTCAAAAATGAGAGCCTATTTCTAACAGTAAAATATGGTTGATATGTTTTTGGTGCGGCTTTCGATAAATTTTGTCTTTACTGTTCTTAATTGTTTATCAGTTTGTTTTGCTTTCAAGATGTGGTTTAAGATGCATTTTGCGAGAAAGTCAGCTTTGGTGACGAAGAGACGGGGCAAGCAGGGTCATCTCACGGATCCGGCTGATATTTATATCTCTTAAAATAGAGCACAGTCGAAGACCAACGGTGCATGCCCGGCCACCAGCAACCCCCTGGAACCGGAGCTACACCCCCTCAAAGTTGGGTCGGCAGCAATTTTCGGGCTCATTTTAATAGCTCTGACACCCTCCATTCAAACGATCACCCTTCATTCGTTTCTTAAGCTAGGATCCCGACTCGCATATGGTTTTGTAGCTGTTCCAATGGCCTTTCATATTCTGGTACTCCGGTTTCCAGATCCTAGCTGGTTACCGAGATCTTCACCGAAAACTGCGAAATTGCCGCAAAATGCCACTCCGTTTTTTTTCGAAAAATCTTTATAACTTTTTGTGCAAAGGCCCTGCCAAGCTAATGTTTTAACAAATGTTAGGCATGAGTTGGCCAAACAAAATGAGCGCACAAAAGTGTGCTGTATAGGGGGGGATATGGGGTGTTTGGCCTCTCAAAGGTGTTCGAAAAAATTTTTTTTCTGCAAAGCTTAGTGGTTAGCATACTGTTATATGCAGTTTTGTGTGCTGAGTTCGAAAATGCATTCAGTTTAGCTAGACTCGCTCTGGATCGGGAGAAATTGGCGTCCAAAGTTGAGACCAACCCTATTTCTTGAGTGGCACTACTCGCTAGTATGACCATTAAACGCGGTGCAATGCAGTTTTTCTTATGTAGTTTTTGCTGCTGATTCCGAAAATAACTTTATTTTTGCTCTACGTTGCCTAGTGTTGAAGATATCGGCATTTTCATGATTTGGGAAGAAAACGGCTGCACTTGTTATAACATGCTCGTTTGAAAGGTGACTCAATTCAGTCGCATGTAGGGTACACAGCCATCAAATTTATATCACCTAATGCAGTTTTTGCCGCTGATTACGAAAATTACATCTGTTTTTCAATCTGACCGCTCCTGAGCGACTTATGTAATTTTTATGCCCTGGTACTCAGACAATAAGTTATCTGTCAAATATGGACGTAACGTGGTATCTATCTGGTGCAGTTTTTTCCGCTGATTCAGAATATCATTATGGTTTCGCGCTACGGCCACTCCGTCGCAAGTTATGGACCTCTGAAGTTTCATTAAGAAACATGCTGTGAGAAACCGTAATCCTGAAATAAATGTTCAGCATTCATGCATTTCTGAAGGGAACCTATTGTCAGTCAATAGTGTACCCGACCTATTTTGACCCGCTGAGTTCAAAAATGACCTTTGTTTTTCTCTACTGCTGTTCAATTTCGAGATATTACTGATCAAACAAAATTTGCATTAATATTCATATATCTCCAAAAGGAGTAATTATAGATGAAAACAAACGCCATTTTTGAACTCAGCGGATCAAAGTAGGTCGGGTATACTATTGGCTGACAAAAGGTTCCCTTCAGAAATGCATGAATGCTGAACATTTATTTCAGGATTACGGCTTCTCATGGCATGTTTCTTAATAAAATTTCAGAGGTCCATAACTTGCGACTGAGTGGCCGTAGCGCAAAACCATGATGATATTCTGAATCAGCGAAGAAAACTGCACCAGATAGATACCATTTTATACCCAGATTTGACAGATAACTTATTGTCCGAGTACCAGGGCATAAAAACTACATAAGTCGCTCAGGAGCGGTCAGATTGAAAAACAGATGTAATTTTCGTAATCAGCGGCAAAAACTGCATTAGGTGATATAAATTTGATGGCTGTGTACCCTACATGCGACTGAATTGAGTCACCTTTCAAACGAGCATGTTATAACAAGTGCAGCCGTTTTCTTCCCAAATCATGAAAATGCCGATATCTTCAACACTAGGCAACGTAGAGCAAAAATAAAGTTATTTTCGGAATCAGCAGCAAAAACTACATAAGAAAAACTGCATTGCACCGCGTTTAATGGTCATACTAGCGAGTAGTGCCACTCAAGAAATAGGGTTGGTCTCAACTTTGGACGCCAATTTCTCCCGATCCAGAGCGAGTCTAGCTAAACTGAATGCATTTTCGAACTCAGCACACAAAACTGCATATAACAGTATGCTAACCACTAAGCTTTGCAGAAAAAAATTTTTTTCGAACACCTTTGAGAGGCCAAACACCCCCCCATATCCCCCCTATACAGCACACTTTAGTGCGCTCATTTTGTTTGGCCAACTCATGCCTAACATTTGTTAAAACATTAGCTTGGCAGGGCCTTTGCACAAAAAGTTATAAAGATTTTTCGAAAAAAAAACGGAGTGGCATTTTGCGGCAATTTCGCAGTTTTCGGTGAAGATCTCGGTAACCAGCTAGGATCTGGAAACCGGAGTACCAGAATATGAAAGGCCATTGGAACAGCTACAAAACCATACGCGAGTCGGGATCCTAGCTTAAGAAACGAATGAAGGGTGATCGTTTGAATGGAGGGTGTCAGAGCTATTAAAATGAGCCCGAAAATTGCTGCCGACCCAACTTTGAGGGGGTGTAGCTCCGGTTCCAGGGGGTTGCTGGTGGCCGGGCATGCACCGTTGGTCTTCGACTGTGCTCTATTTTAAGAGATATAAATATCAGCCGGATCCGTGAGATGACCCTGCTTGCCCCCTCAAAGCTGACTTTCTCGCAAAATGCATCTTAAGTTTATTTGATTGAGTTCTACGTAGCTGCTCGGAGGAGGGGGGGGGGGGGGGGGGAGCGCACCGCGGTGGGGGGGCAGTGGTGGTTTGGGTTGGTGCGGGGGGCGGGGGGGGGGGGGAAAAAAAACAAACAGTGTTGGTGGGACGAGTTGAATGAATTCTTTGTTAAATGAAAGATAAATAATTTCTTGAAAGATTGATGTAACGTTTATTAAAGATAGCCTGCTTAGTTACTGAGATATTTGTCCTCAAAGTCAGAGATTTTGGCAATGAACAAGAGTGATAAAGAACAACCAGCAGATTTTTAACTTTTGCAACCATGAATTTCAACCGATTTGAATGAATCCTGTTTTTGAATGAAAGATTGGTGCAATTTAGTTCTTGAGATATTTGCCTTCTAAGTCGAAACAGATTTTGGCAAAGAACAGGAGCGATTCCGTTGCATTTCATTATAAAGCAGATTCCTACTACTGGGGCTAATGATACTTTAGTGTTGAAGAATACCGAGTTTCTGTGTCACCAGTAGAGCCTCCAATAGCCCTTAGCAGTAGCAGGAATCAGTATTATTACGAGGGCAGAATAATATAAAAATCCCTCACTGTTTTGATTTTGAGAGTCTCAGGAACTAAGCGGAGTACATTAATGAAGATTTCAGCAATTTTTTATGGATTTATTTATCTTTCATTTAAAAAACGGTTAATTTTGAGATTGATGGTTGAGATTTGCGGTTGCTACAGCGAAAAACCTGCTGGGTTGTTTTTCTTGGCGGACCCTGTAGTTACTGTAAAATTGTTCAGTGTACACTTGTCTGAGTTTGCATAGGAGGACTTCACGCATGCCGAAGCCAACCACACAGTTGTGAAGGTGTTCGAGTTGTCCGCTCTGATAGTGGATGTGACGTGTGCAGTGTTGGTGCCAGCCGTGTATCTGGTCTGTCTGGGGGCGGTGCTGCATCACGCACTCACTTTTTCGGCCGGCAGCGGTAATCAGGGTCAATCATGGAGGGCGCAGCGCAATCTCAGCATTCAGGGCTTTTTGCTCAGCTCGGTGCTGATGTGTCTAGCATTCAACTCAGCTCAGAAGAACCTTGGATTCGCAGTCACCTTTCCGGAAAGTTTTGTAAGGTTCATCTTGTGCACCCCGTTTTACATCAATCCTTACATTCTGCTGGTTATGTCTAGTGTTGTCAGAGAGAAAGTGAGACTGATTTTTGTCTAAAATGCTTTCTAGCGTATGTACATACGCCGTTGTTGGAATCTGTCAGTGTGTAATTTAGTTTTAGAAATGTGTTTGTCGCCCAATTCTATTTCCTTTTCTTGCACTTATGCACGTACATTGTACCTAGTCCACAGTTGCAGTTTGGTGCTTCAGAAAGAGTACATTGTATCTATGAGTTAGATTTTTCAAACTACTTTCGGCAAACTGTCACTGTGAGCTGGTTTATATCTCTGCCACAGGTTAGGAGGAACGTGTATTAATCCAATCCAAACTTATGAACTTCATCAATACTAAACAAACAATGCTTACTGCACTGCAGTGGAAGTAAACTCTGTATGTGGTGAGGTACTGTGTAGGTAGCTTGCTTGGATTTCGGTTCCACGTCTAATGTAGGTTGCTAATAGGTGAAAATGGTACCAATTTTGGAAGGAAGTATTTTGTAAGTAAAAGTTTAGCAAGGACTTTAGACCTAATACCACAGTATGTGGGTAATAAAGATGTCTGTTAAACCTGCCTCAGAAAGATTTTCACTAAGGAACTGGAAATGCGATCCAATCTATCTTCTTATTCATAAAAACAATGATGCAGACACACTTAGAGAAGTCACGAAATGCCAAATAAATCGTGCAGAGGATATAGTTAGCTAGCAAACCCAGATTTATCTATCAGTTGCACATGCCGTTGGATGGTTTGAGTTGATGGAGGAGGACAACTGTGCTAGAAACAGTTCCCTCTTCCAGTGTGTCTGGATGCTGTCCGGTCATTCGGCAGTTCTACTCTTAACCCAATGCAACATACCTACGCCATTTGGCGTTTTGGCGTAATTCTTAGAAACGCGCTTCCCGACAACGAACAACTATCGGGAACCTGGTTCCCGACAACGAAAATGTTGACCGACAGTCTCTCTTTTTTGGCTATTTTTTGTTTTTTTTATTAGAAGCTTTCCGATAAGCTTCTGGAAATTTTCCTAAATTGTTGGGAATTACCAAAAACTATCGGTAAGCTCAAAAAATTGCTATTGTGAAGTGTTTTCTGTCAGTAAGCTGTTATGCCAAAAACTTTCCCGACAACAAAAAAATCGGGAACTGAAAAATTTATCTTTCCGACAGCTGTCGGGAAGCGCGCGACTTTCCGACAATTAGAAACACCGGTGTGTTGAAGGGGGTTAATGATCCTTTACACCATGGTCCCAGTGTGGTGCACATTTTATCTAGGTAACTAGGTAACTAGGTATACCTAGTATTACCTAGTTAATATTCGGGAAAAGTACCTAGATTTACTTTACCTAGTTGCTGGTTACTCTATTTTACCTAGTTTTACTTTACCTAGTTTTAAATCCACATAACTAGGTACTTCTAGGTAGAACAAGTTTACCTAGTTTGATATTTTCAGTTTTACGTGGCTTTTTCAGTCAGCAAACCTTCAAATTTCCGGCTTTCCCACAATTACAGTGGCCCAGAGAATGAATTTCTGACTTATTTGATCAATAAAATACACATATTTACTTGAAATGTGTCATATTTCGTCAATTTTAACTCCCCTAACTTTGTCATTGTTCTATTGACACAAAAATAATATTTTGGCTTGATTTTGAGCGTATTAGGTTTACCTAGTATTACCTAGTTTTTCTGGGCTTTACCTAGTATTACTTTACCTAGTTTCTTAGCTGAGAACTTTACCTAGTATTACTTTACCTAGTTTTTTTAGGTGACAACGTTACCTAGTATTACTTTACCTAGTTTCAAATTTTCAAAATGCACCACACTGCATGGTCCTCTTTGTGTTAATAAGAAACCGAGCTGTATTCGAGTCTAGCTTTTTTCAACTGATCATTTTCTGTGGCATCGGGGACCTGACATACTTTCTGGTGTCGAGAATGACCTTCGGCCATTGTTTACAATGGCTGTTCAGAAGCTACGTGATAGAGAGTAGACTTGTTGCAACTTTGACCAACATCTTTAGCTGGTGGTTGTACTATGTTCAAGTGTTGGGAGTTGTCTTGATTAGTTTGAATCGATTCACTGGAGTGGTCTGGCCGTTAAGACACCAAATTGTATGTTCTTTTCGCATGTAGAAATTACAGAAGGGGCTAAACTTGGGTAGATAACAGCCAAAACCTCGTATGACAGCCGGCACAGTTGGTGTAGTGGTTTAGGCAGCATAGCCACTGTGTGCGACGTCGTGCGCTTATCCTCTCGGCGCGGCAAGTTTCTTTCCGCAAAGAGTTGGTCGTCGGCGCAAAGCTCCACCCAGTAGGGCCCGACCGGATATCCGGATCCGGATATTACCTGCCGGATATGCCGGATATCAGTCACAGATGAGAAAACGTGATTTTTTACGAATTTGAACATAAATATTGCATTCAACCGTCCAGAATTGACCAGGTCAGAAATCTGCGGCACTTGTATGGTTCTAAAAACAGTTTTTCAGCTTGCCAGGAAGTATTTGAGTGCTCCTATCGGTACGGTAGCTAGCGAGTGGACCTATTTCCTCAGAGAATTTCAATTTGTAGTCTTAGTTTGTAGTTAAAAATTTTCGCGAAAATAATTTGTAGTCTTAGTTTGTAGTTGTCAAATTCAGGTTAAAAAATATGTAGTTTTAGTTTGTAGTCAATTTGTAGTCAGGTTACCAAACGTCACAAATTTTATATTACTGCAAATGTTTGCCAAATGAACAATCAGTCATGGGAATGCCTTGCAAAAATAATAACCGGAAGTCTGTTAATTGGTTTTTCTGTGAAAAAATCGCCTTTTCTAATGGGTATTTCTGGAAACAAACAGACATAATTCAATGTTTAATAGAATTCCAATGCTGAACATTTGGTATTTTTTAAAAATGCAATGAGATCATTTTTGAAAACTAAGACAAGAAAAAACACGAACGAATGTGCAAAAATCAATCATGTGGTCACCTTTCTTTGAAAATTTATACGGGTAAAAAAAGCGGGAAAATTGGAATAACGATCTTTCTATTGGATTGCAATAACGAACAGTTTACATAAGAAATACAGGGTGTCTCAAAAAAAATGATCACATTTCTTTTTACTGCCATTTCCGCAAATTTTGACCAAATAGGCTGAAATTTGGACCATAGGTGCCCAAATTCGGGCAATTTTATGTGTTAAAGTTTGGTGCACTAGGCTTGACTCATTCCCGAGAAATTTCAAAAAAAGTGAAATTTGTTAAATCAATAGTGAAAGCCGGTCACCGAAAAAATGATCACATTTCTTTTCACTGCGATTTCCGCAAATTTTGACCAAATTGGCTGAAATTTGGACCATATGTGCCCAAACTCGGGCAATTTTATGTGTTAAACTTTGGTGCACTAGGCTTGACTCAATCCCGAGAAATTTCAAAAAAAGTGAAATTTGGTAATTTCAATTGTGAAAGTCGGTCACCGAAAAATGGAAACATTTCCTTTTCCTGTATCTTTTCTAATTTTTGACGGAATTGATGAAATTTGGAGTGTAAACGCAGAAGTTCAGGGTAATTCGTGTGTAAAAAGTTGATGCATGAACTCCAACGCTATCGTTAGAGCTTAGGCGATAATGTAATGTAACGTTTTTTCGGTGACTGGCTTTTGGTATTGAAATTACCAAATTTCACTTTTTTTGAAATTTGAAATTTGAAGCCAGTCACCGAAAAAACGTTACATTACATTATCGCCTAAGCTCTAACGATAGCGTTGGAGTTCATGCGTCAACTTTTTACACACGAATTACCCTGAACTTCTGCGTTTACACTCCAAATTTCATCAATTCCGTCAAAAATTAGAAAAGATACAGGAAAAGGAAATGTTTCCATTTTTCGGTGACCGACTTTCACAATTGAAATTACCAAATTTCACTTTTTTTGAAATTTCTCGAGAATTGGTCAAGCCTAGTGCACCAAATTTTAACACATAAAATTGCCCGACTTTTGGCACCTATGGTTCAAATTTCAGCCTATTCGGTCAAAATTTACGGAAATGGCAGTAAAACGAAATGTGATCATTTTTTTAGACACCCTGTAGCTTCGTTCTTGGTATTTGGTTAGCTTATCAAAAGCTCAAGACAGCTCAAAGGCCGATTGGGGACTCAATTTATATAAGATTACATTAAAAAATCGGAAAATTTCCAAGAAAAATGACTACAAATTGACTATAAATTCGCAAATTATGAAAAAGTAGTTTGTAGTCAATTTGTAGTTAGCTAGTCTTAGTTAATTTGTAGTCTTGATGACGTCATAATCGCCGAAAATATGTAGTTTATAGTTTGTAGTACTACGAATTAGGTCTACTAGCTAGCGAACATTTAAGACTGCTGGCACGATTTCGGAAGGCGATCGCTCCTCTCTGAAGCCCGAAAATTTAGAAATGTTGTTGTTTAACAAGTATAACTTGCGTTCTTTGAACTACAATTATTAGATGTTGTTTTAAATCAACTGTTATAGAACAAAGAAATGTATATATGTGGTTTTATTGCATTCTAAAAAATTTTAAGTTGATCAATGATATCCGGCATATCCGGATCCGGATCCGGCCGGATATGGGCATATCCGGATCCGGATCCGGATCCGGTGGAAATTTGTATCCGGTGGAAATTTGTATCCGGTCGGGCCCTACCACCCAGGCCACCGAAGGCTGGTGGTGACAGCGAGTAGGTAAAATGGGAACGGACTGGATCTGCCGTTGCACCGAAACCGCTCCACAAAGCATGCTGCGTTGGAGAAGATCTATGATGTCAGAAGCTGTCTGAGAAACCAACTATGCTGGGGCATATGGGGCACCGGCGGCCGTCGGGAGCTGTCAGGATCACGGCATCAACACGCCAGCCGCCCTACTGGTGACCGGCACCCAGCAGCATGGCTAGGAGCGGCTGGCAGTGAAAGAAGGGCAACGACCGAGGTGACGAATCACGGGGGTAGCGAAATGGACCACGAGTCTGATCGTAGGCCGCAAGGGCCCCCGCAAATCGGATCGGACCTCCTATGACGCACTATATGGTTTTAGGTTTGGTCAAGGCAACATGTGAAGTGCGCAGTGATTCTTCAATGGTGTTTGCCGTTTCTCATCACGATTCCCATGTTTTTGCCCGGCGGACAGTCACATTTTGATTCCGGCGGCCGAGCCTGGATTACCAACATCAAAGTAGACTTTTACATTAACTTCTCTGCTTTCTGTTATGATTTGTTTCAGCTCTACCAGATTTACTGGAAGGCGGCGATAGTAATCGAATGTTTTGTGTTTACGCCCTTCTTTATACTAGTCTACACGGTGATTGTGGTGTCGGTTCTAAAAAGTAGGAAGAAAATTCGACCGGCATTGTACCAGGAGCAAATACAAAATGATCGCCAAGAGTTGAAGCTCAGCTTTGTCGGTGGCTGCTTATCTGGTTTGTATTTGATTATGGCAACTACTTATCCCTTGAATTACTACGACTGGTACGAACCTTACGTAGACATAGTGTGGCGTTACGTTCCAGACCTCTTTACAGCTGTCAATCCTGTATTTCTTCTGCTCTTTTCTAATCGTGTTAGAATTGAGTTCAAGAAACTGCATTGTAAGTGTTCGGCCTAAAACAGTCAGGCACTTAACGCCGTTTATGGTGCCGACACCATATATGGTACCGGTACCTAAAGTAGTGGTACCATATGGTACCCTCACGTTCGGCGACTGTGGTGGTATCATATATGGTACCGGTACCTAAAGTAGTGGTACCCTCACGCTCGGCGACTGTGCTGGTACCATATGTGGTACCGGTACCTTATATGGTATCACCACAGGCCCCGAACGTGGGGGTATACCACTACACTAGGTACCGGTACCACAATTATGGTGTCGGTCCCATAAACGGCGTTAAGTGCCTGACTGTACAACAACTTCTTTGAGTAAAGCTTTGCAAGATCGATTGCGAACCCCGAGAATACCCCCCGTAATCATGAGAATGTAAAGTGCGTGTATGTTGTACTTGTACATGGACATAGAATCATGTATGTATAGTACCTGCTTGTATAGGATAGATAAATGCAAAACGCGCTCGCTACAAACAGCATTATTCTCCATAGATCACTTTAAAGCTAACAGAACATAGAAACATAGCATTAAAATTATCAGACACAAAACAGCGCACAGTACAAGTAACAAGAGAAGAGGTTGGCCAATCAATCGACTAGGGGCACAGCCTCTGTCGGACAGGGACTTTGTAATGAAATTCGAATTTCCAGCAATCGACTGACTGCCCAACCACTCAGCCCGAAGCATACAGTATGTAGGTGCAGTACGTGGTTGCCGTTGTTAAGTGCCTGAGTGTAACACGTACGTAATGCAAGATCACATTTTCTGACTGAGAATTATCACTGAAATCACTGATCAGATTTCATTTCAGCTTTATGAGAGGCAAATTGATTCTGTAAATGGAGTTTCCTTTGCAACAGGCCACCGATTTGGAGTCGAGCGGTAGCAAATGTTCTATATTGGCACCGAACGGACATTCCAGCCTCACTTCCCGCAGTAGAACTTTGTATTCCAGGTCCCAGAACTGAAACTTTATCTGTTAATCAGGCTAGCAACTGATTTCTGCCCGATTTTCAAGTTATTGGCGCGGTACATGCTTAACTTCGTCTCAATCTGCTGAGAAATGACGATTTTCCACAATTTTAAAAACGTTACATCATACATATAACAGGAGGGGTGAGGGGGTCAGCCTCCACTCGACTTAGGCCCCTAACGGGTTCCCAAGACGATTTTCTGACACTTCCCTCCTCCGATTTTCTGGCAATAATTTTCTTGAGTAAACTTTTTTAGAATTGCAGACACTAAAATTGCTAAAATCGCCTGTAGAACACCATTTTCAGCTGAATTTGCGTCCAAATTAGAGATTTTTGACCGTTTTTTTAGTGTCCAACCCCTAGTGGTCCCCCAAGCCTCTTCACCCGCTACATGTATGGTTACTTAGAAAAGAAGTTAAGTCCACACTCTACCTGAAGCGCTCCAGCAAAGGCAGTCACAGCCAACGAATCGGTCAAAGCGACTAGAGTGGGTTTTTCGTTGCGAAATCCCGCCGCGGCGGAAGTTCTGCGCGGCGGTCTTTCTTCATCGCCAGCCAGCGCAGCAGTGGAGCGTCTGATTCTGGTGACTAGCTGGCCAGTGTTCTTCCTCCACAGCCATAAATGGCAGTCCTGGGAGTAACCGACCAATAGAGAGCCTGTACAGGCCACCGCTAACTGACAGTTTGTATAAGAAGCCTCAGCCAGCGTCTTCAGCAGGGTGCCGTCTATCAAATCCCAGCAACAAACTACGCCTTGAGAACAGCTGCTGTAGGCCACCTGAACATACTGCAGCTTAAAAGGCATTCTAAGTAGACACAGACAAAGGGGGCTGAGTGGGAGGGGGTTGTTGTAACTTTTCGCCCTTTCGGACTAGCATTAGCCAACTGCAATAGAGCAGGAAGAGACACAAGGTCCGGCAGCCTCCTTAACGCACACGGTTTACTTACCCCTTCAGGCTGTCTAACCTACCGACTTAGAAAAACTGAATTGGATTCATTAGAAACACGGCCTACTATCATTGACAAGCAGTACGTACTGTATACCGAATTGTGTACGGACTGAATGATATTCGCTTCAAAGAATACCGATCCGATGTGGGGGTCCGACGATCCTGTTACAAGTACGGTAAGAGACAGACCTGAATAGTCTCGTCAATAGTAACAGTGAGTACAGGAGCGTTGTGTCCATGTAAGGTGTGGGCGTGGGCACAGGTACGCAGGTCAAACAATTTCAGTGTGTGATCGGTGCTGGCAGTGACTACGGTAACCGAGGCCGAGCGCAGACAGTTGATTGGTCGCTGATGAGCCGTCAGTGTCTTCAGTTGCTGGCACTGCAATCTGGATGTGACCTCTGAGCTCTGCAATATACATGTACTACATGCTCCATATATTACAGTCAGGCACTTAACGCTGTTTATGGTACCGACACCATATAAGGTGCCGGTACCTATGGTACCGGTACCGAGCGTAGTGGTACCATATATAGTACCCCCACGTTCGGGGTCTGTGGTGGTACCATTATGGTACCCCTACCTTTGCGTTGGTACCGGTACCGGTTCCATATATGGTACCACTCTGTTCAGATTTCGTACCATTATAATGGTACCGGCACCCATGCCATGCGTAGTGGTACCATATATGGTGACTGACGTCCCTTATATGGTACCACCACAGCCCCGAACGTGGGGTATCTATATGGTACCACTACCCTAGGTACCGGTACCATATGGTACCAGCACCAAAAAAAGCGTTAAGTGCCTGACTGTATTATGCAGTCAGGCACTTCACATGGGTTTGTTACCATGGTCGACCCCTCCAAGTAACAGGTCATCCACCAAAGGGTGTGGGGGCTGAAACCCAAATCGGGGGAGGGGCTACGGATATAAGACTGAAAATTGGCTTTTGGGCCAAAAATTGCTGAGAAGCGCTACAATTACAGCTAATTGTAAAACATGCCAATCTAGAAATTGAGACGAGGATTTAGTGATTGCCAATCAACAAACCGTCGGAATGTAAAAAGGAGCAGACAGAAGCTTACAACAGGAGCGATAAGCTTGAAATCGACGAATTCCAGCGTGCCACTGAGTCTGGCCAGAATCAGACGACTGCCTCGCACTTCGATGTGCGTCACTCCCACACTGACCCCGTTGTTTCTGTAGACAGCCACCAGATCGCCGCTCTCCAGGTCCCAGAACTCCGTCGCCCCTGTCGAGCAGCCTGCCAGAGCCAGACTCCCTCGCACCTGTAAGACCATAGACGCCATGAAACATAAACCCGACGGGTTAACGTCGGCTTATAAAAAATATGTAAGCCAAAGCCTAAACCGCCTAGAGCTCAAGACATTGCACTATACAGCTTTAGGTAATAACAATTACTGTATTATTATTGCCTTGTTCATAATTTATGACACTCAGGAAAAGAATTGAAGTGTTCAGACGACGCGTTTTTCTCCTTTTCATCTATTTATGGTCTGAGGCATTTCTTCGTCTGAACTGTGCAATTGTTGTTTTGTTGATATATCCGATTCGATAATAACTGAACGTTCGACCGTGTCCCAAAGTGACCATTAATTAAGTGACGGCATTTGTTTGTTTTTAGTGCCACTGCCCCTTCGGACACCCCGGACCCTTTCAAACCAGTGTCTGTCTACAAACAACCCTACACAACAGCTTTCCCTTTACAGTCAAGCACTTAACGTACCATCACAGGGAAAACAAGTTTGTTGACACCGTTAACACGATATGTATACACGTGTCAACGCAACGTGTACGCACACCGTGTAAACCGTGTTAACGATATGTAAACACGCTGGAGTGCGTCTCAGTGTTGACACCGTAAACACGATGCGTTAACACGTGTATACGTACCGTATTTTCATATCGTGTTAACGCACCGTGCTAACCGCGTCAACGCAACGAACTAACCGTGTCCGCGGCTCCACTATTTCATACAGGTTTGTTTCGCTTATTCTTCGTCATGCATGCCTTAGACCCGTGTGTTTGTTGCTGGCCTCGCAGACATGAACTCGAATTTAGGGATGCGCTCGGGCCGAAATTTTCGGCCCGGCCCGGCCCGTTTTCCAAATTTTGTGGCCCGGCCCGGCCCGGCCCGTTTGCCACTCGGCCCGGCCCGGCCCGGCCCGGCCCGTTTTTTTCGGTAAAATAATCGGCTGGGTTCAAATGAGCCAAATTTAGCACTTTTTTCGCTCTTTTTTGCAATTTTTCCGTATTCAGGCTCATTTTTTATCTTTAACTGATATAAACGTTATTTTTGTAACAAAATTGAAGAAAACGAAGTCGAAAATTCATTAATTTGTCAGAATTAGAAAGAAAAAATTAGAAATTCGGGCCACCCCGGGCCGACCAGCCGGCCCGGCCCGGCCCGGCGGGCCCAAAAGTGCCCGCGGCCCGGCCCGCCGGGCCGGGCCAGGCCGGGCCGGGCCGGGCCAGCCCGGCCCGTGCGCATCTCTACTCGAATTACAAAACATGTGGACACTGTGGGAAGGCGGTTGAGAGGAGGAATCTTTATGGCCATACCTCAGTCTGCGTTAAACGACCAGGTTTTATTTCGAAAATTTAAAGTCCGGTGTGGAAGTCCATGAAGACGAAAATTTTCCATGTACTTGCCACGAGCCAACGTTTTGTGCGCTCCAGACATGTCGCTACTGCAATTTTAAAGGAGAACGCCGCGGGATTCTATTGCAGAAGACGCAGTGCATATTGCATATTCATAAGTCAGAGACCGGCTCTTAAGCATTTGCAAGGTCAGAGGCTGGGAAAATCAATTTTAGCAATTTTCTGAAACGATTTTTAGTTTCACTTGAGTGAAAATCGTTTCTATAAATAATTTGGACTAAGAGAAATGTTTCCATGTGTGCCGTAGTTTAAATACGACCTGCCAGTGTCGTACATAGTGTAGAGTAGAGGTCTAACGAACAGTGACAAAGATCGAAATATCTGTGCATAAATGTAGGTGCACACAGATTTTTGATCATAGGCAAGTTTCGATAAACATTCCACTAAACTGCAAAAAATACCACATCCATTACTTAACATGATGACGGTACTACTAGTCTATTTACTAGCTAGCCTACAGTAGCTAGTACTAGCCTGTTTATAGTCAGGCTATTGCGATAGTCGGCACTTCGGTTCTTTTACCGTGCAGATAGAAGCACGCTTTTTCCTCTGGTCGGACCGCACCCATTCATTTAAACCTGTCTACCATCAGTGAAAAATAATCTCAACTGTTGTATAGTATTTCAGTGAAAAATAATCTCAACTGTTGTATAGTATTTCAGTGATAAAGGCGTTAGCTTGATAAGCCCTTGTTTGGAATTAAACGAAGAAAATACTACATAACTGCCCATTAAGATTACAAACTGCTAGCGCACCTATGCTACAGAGTGAAACGTAGAGCAAACGGGTCTTACAGTAAGACACCAAATAGGAGTAGGGCTGGGTGCGTTGTTTTGTATGTCAACTGGAAGTGGCTGAGCAACCGGTCGGCTCGCAACGAATCGACTGAAGTCGTAGCCGCCAGAGGGCGCTGCTGTAGTCACCGGCGCCCCTCTGCGACGCAGACCTGACTCTGAAACTCTACTGTACCTCTTCACACCGCCCTTATCTGGCAACAATTAAACAAGATAATCGACTCCTAAACTGTCTCGGGGAGGGGGTTCTAGGGAGGTGTTCCTAAAAGCGCACATCCCATAAGCGCAGATCCTATAAGCGCACTTCCCATAAGCGCACGCTCAGAAAGCGCACTTAGTAATGTGAAATAAAATGCCTGTTCTGAACATACAGAGCTTTACTGCATAAAGGCTTTTAGATGCCCATCTCAGTTGTAACAGAGTCCACCACTGATGCAAGTATAACAGTTTTGATTGTTTTGTGTGAGTGTTTGAGTGTGTTCGCATTGTGCAGTCGCCTTTGAGTGATTGTGTTGTGTGCGTGTGTTGTGTTTTACTAGTAGCCCGAGCATAAACCGTTTCACTTTATGCCGAGACCCCTTCGAGCCCACCTTTATTCAGTTCTACTACAAGTTCAAGTTCTACTTCAAAGCTTCTCCTGTTTCCCATTCTCAAGCTCAAGTGTTCCTTGGTTTCGTGATCATCAGACACAGATGTGGCCCCCCATTTGATGCTGACATTTTGTCTACTACATTTCGTGATCGCCTCCAACTTCTACAAGAGCAAGTACGTGATCTCGAACAGCAGCAGCGGTGGCAGATCGAACAACAGCGCCTTGATCGTCTGCTCGCCCAGTACAGTACAAATCACGAACAGAATCACAAAGTTCGCCCAACAGGCCTGACTGGCTCGCTGAAAAGGTATCTCGTAACATGCGGAGTTTGCTATTAGCGAGCGATAAACGAGGCTGCTGCTGGCCGGCCGGCCGCTGGGTTCGGCAGTTTAATAGAGCCTGCCGTGCTAGCTCGCTAAAGTTCGGCGAGATTCGCCAGCTGCTGGCTGGCCACTGGTCACTTGCCCGGCCAATTAGATCAAATTACAATAACAGCTCGCTAAAGTTTGGTAGTGGCGAGCCTGGCTTGCTAATGGCTCGCTAAACAGCTGCTTAGCGAACTTTGTGATTCTGTTCGTGATTTGTACTGTACCTGTCTCAATCCCGAAAGGCTGCTGGGAAAGAGGAAGTGGCTACAAGGCTATCGGGAACGTTAGCGTGCCCTTATGGGAAGTGCGCTTATGGCATGTGCGCTTTTGATTTGTGCGCTTTAAGGACACACCCGTTCTAGGGGGTCCCCCGACGGCCTTTCTAGCCAGAAGGAACCCCAAGCCCGCTACTACAGGGTAGGGTGTGCTGCAAAAAAACAAACCGAAGTAGGGTTTGTTTTCCGGAAAAAACTCAAGCCGGTTTTTTCGTTTTTTTTCTGATTTTTTTTCAAAAGATGAGAAAACATTTAACAATCGTTTTTAATGCAGAATTCAACCAAATAGCGCGTGTTTTATTACCAAATGCACTAATTTCATGTTCAAGAGTAGTAATTAGATTTCAAAACACCAAAAATACAATAATAAATAATAAAGGTTACAAGAAAATGGTACCGGCCCGGCATATTCTGGTAAAAACAGCTTATGTAGGTTTGCCAAGGAAACGCTTTATTAACGAAAATTCTAAGCAGTTGGAAGTAAATTAAACATACATGTAACAGGGGGGGTCTGGGGGGGTCGCCCCCCCCCACCCGACTTAGGCCAGACCCCCCCCCCGGATGGGACCCCCCCCCCCCCGAGACGATTTCACCGACCCCCCCCTCCGATTTTTCTGGCAAGTAAATTTTCGAGCAAATTTTTGCAATTTTTTTACACTTTTAGACACACAAATTGCCAAAATCGCCTGCAAAACAGCACTTTTTAGCTGTATTTCAGCCCATATTAGCGATTTTTGGCGATTTTTAGGCCAAAAATTGCGATTTTTCTCGATTTTTGAGCGTTTGTTCGTTCCCTCCCCCCTCCCCCCAACTTTTGGCTCAGACCCCCCCCGGCCGGCGCCAGACCCCCCCCCCCAACCCCCCCTCCCCCCATCGGCGGATGACCTGTTACATGTATGAAATTAAACCAGTTATTGCGCGTATTTCTTTTAAAAACTTGAAGACAAATAAATTCTTGAAAGATTGTTGGAATTTTTACAAGATACTCTGTTTTTAAGATACTTGATAATAAAAGAGATTCCTACTAATGCTGAGGACCAAAGCATACATGGGCCGGGGGGTACACCCCTCCCCCTCGGCCGGCCATACCCCTCCCTCCCCCCCTCCCGCAGAGAGGAAATTTTCGCTTATTTAAGGCAAAATAGGCGGTTTTTTGCCTTTTTTGGGGAACCCCCCCCCCCCGAGGTCTCCAACCCCCCTACCCCCTTCCGGATTTTTCCGGCCCATGTATGGACCAGAGGTTTTACTAGTGAAACACACGCTTGGTTACTTGACCACAAAAATCTCATTAACCCTCAGATCAGCAGTGGGAATCTGATTTATTATTAAGTGCAACAGAATCGCTCTTCTTCCTAGCCAAAAGCTATTTTGAATTTGAGGGCAAAAATATCTCAGCAACAGTATCTCTTTATCAAAATTTCAACCACCTTTAAATAATTTATTTGCCTTCAATACAAAACAGAACTCATTCAAATCGGTTGAGCTTAACGGTTGCTTTGCTACAGTAAAAAAAAACTACTGGGTTTTCTTTTTGACATCTTCATCTTCTGCCCTTCAAACAACACCAAACTCACCCTGACTTTCAGGCGAACTTCTGTTACTTCTGGTAGGACTGGCAAAGCTGCGTCGCGCCAAACTTCTCAGGCAATCTCCGGAAGAGGCGTCCCAGACGAGAATGCGCCCGCCGATGCAGGACGAAACCAGCACATTGCGTCCTGAACAGAACAACCCTGCCGGTGTTCGTCAGTCTTACCACCCGCCCACCAACCTGCCGAACACAGACACTCAACGTCGTGTTGATGGCCGCTGAACAATATAGGCACACTTTCTACCACTCCTCTGCTTCCCACGCGTTTATGAGTGGGTTTTTTAGGCTCCGGGACGTTCTGCGAATCGTCGACAGCCGCCGACCGGCCGGCTAGACAGACGTAGAGAATAAAGGCGGCCACTGTTACGAAAATGCCGCACGATATGAACAGAACCAAGGTCATCTGCAGCTCCAGCCACGACACCCGCAGACCTATGTCGTAGCCTGTGCCCACGCGGTCCCAGAGTGACGTTATACTGGAGATGGGAGCTGAAATTCTCTTTGTGTACTTGGAGTTAGTCGGTCAGGACAACTCGCTTGGAAAATCTAACAGACAACTCTTGAAAGGCAGCAATAACATCAACAACCCCTCAGCAATGTCTTTACAAGAATCTTGTATAAAAAACATACATGGGCTGGAAAAATCCGGAGGGGGTTTGGAGACCTCGAGGGGGGTGTCCCGAAAAAAGTCCAAAAAACGCCTATTTTGCCTTAAATAAGTGAAAATTTTATCCCTCCGGGAGGGGAGCGAGCGAGGGGCAAACCCCCTTACCCCCGGCCCATGTATGATAGAAAATGTGATAAAAGTATGCTCAAATTAGCTGGAAGAAACTGAGCTTAAAATGACAAATTTAACTTTTTTAACGAAGAATAAGCCAAATATCTTAATCCTCCCTATACATGTAAGAGGTCTGGGCCGGCCTAAGGGTAGTACGTTTCCGACAGGGGCTTTCAGAGGATTTCGTTCAGACAGGGATGCATTTTTAGCACGTTTATGTAATAATCAGGCTAAAAACGCAATTTTCAGCTGCCAAATAGCGTTTTAGAGCTAAAAAGTGATTGAAAGGGCCTCTAAAAACACCGATTTCTCTTACCAGCAGCGGAAACGCCAGATAGATTTGTTTGCCACAGGCTTTTTAAGCTAACAAGAATTTATGATAATAAATTTGTGGGGAATGCAACGACTATTAGAGCGACTATCTAATAGTCGTTGCATTCGCCACAAATTTATTATTGAATGTGGCACGACCAAGAATTTATGAGTTTGCTAGTCAGGGTTCGTGCGGCTTTTGTATAGCAAAATTCCCTGACGTTTCCCTGACTTCTCCATGACCAAAGTCAAAATTCCCTGACCAACCAGGGTGAGGAAACTGCCACCAATGAGAAAATTTTGAAAAAATTGGCTTTGTAAAACGGATTTAAACTGTATTCAGAGGGTAAATTTCGGGTTTAAGCAGCAGTATATGAAGTCCGAAGACCGATATTCAAAAGGGTGTTCTGAAAAGTGCTGACAGGACAATTTGACGCGATATGATTCTGATGGTATAAAATTTTTCCCTGACCATACACCAAATTCCCTGACTTTTCCCTGATTCCCTGACTTTTTTTAAATTCCCTGACTTTTCCATGACTCCCTGACTTTCCAGGTCCCGCACGAACCCTGCTAGTACTGGAGCGCTACCTTCACCTTGTATCCAGACATTCGGCTGAGGGGGTGGTAAATTTTTAAATCCCGAGGGGTAGCGGCGATTGAGGAGGGTTGAATAATGAGCCAAAAAGTCCGATTTTTTACTATAATCAAGGTGTTTTGAAGCATATTTTTCGCTAAAATAGGTATTCTGAGCTCATTTACTAGATCTAATCTAGGCATAATACTTTTATCATAATTTTTAATGCAAACTTCTTTCTAAAAGTTCCTGAGCAAGTAAGTAAAGTAGCGACCTAAGGGGGTAATAGGTCAGAGTGTGAGGGGGTCAAGGAAGGTCTGCTGCTTGTACCTTCGGCCAGAGAGGAGTCCCCAATTGTTGTCTGGGGGATTCCAGCTGGGGCAAACCTCCTAGTACATGAATGGTGAAGCAATTAAAAACTATAGCCTCTCTCTCCAGTGTAAACGACCTACCCTTCTCAGGCCGAATCTGGTCTTTGCTATCTGTCTGTTTCTGCGCTTCAGGCTGTCTGATCACCAAGGAGGGATCATCGGGCGGCACAACCGACTTGAGCACAATGGGAGGCAGTAGAGTGATGTAGTGGCCGGACAAACTGACGTTGTAGTGGTCGAACAGCACCGGCCACCAACGGAACGTCCGTTTCTGCCACAGACTGAAGTCGGTCGGCTCGGTGCCACTGGCCGCTGCAAACGCCGAAACACATTAAAAGGTAGCCAACCACAGCCACAACTACCAGCTTTCTCGTTGTCGCTTTCGCTGGACTTGAACATGGAGGAGAGTTGACTGACCAACTGCCATTGGTGCACGATGCAGGCGAACCAGACTATCCAAAGCACCATGGCCACCATCAGTAGTCGTTGGAAGAAACGCGTCTTCGTCCAGTAGTAGAGAAAGCGCAGACGCCGCGAACGCACCGGCAGAACGCGAAGGAAACGCGATGGCTCCACGTCCAGAAAGATATCCGAGTTGGAAGCAGTAGACGCGGCACGCCGGTGACCTTAAAAGCCAATTCCTATGCTACTTACGGATACTCAACTGATCGGAGACGACTTTTCTACCGAAATCGAATAGGCAGATTGAAACAAGATCAGGACGGGTTTTCCAAAATTTGAAATACAGCAGAGGATCTATAAACCTGTGGTATAGTCCTACTCACGCAATCGTAAGTGGATAATTGTTCAATTTTCAGAAACAACTATCCATAATTACCGAGATTACAATGGTACTGTTTAGCACATGGTAGTCACACGACTATAGCCATGCTTAGAATAATTCCGATGAGACTGTTTGTAGCTATACAGGGCTAACAAGTGCCACTATTGGCTAAAGTAGCCCTGTATAGCTAAAATAGCCCAATCAGGCTAGCAGCTGAGCACGACTAAAGTGTCCTTACTGCCCGACTGAGTGTAAGAGCTTTAAAATACCTTTTACAGGCGGTGGCGCCTCCTGTTTAAAATTGGCATTTTTGCTAGCAGTCAAGCCGGAATCAGACCGCACCCTGTACATCCTCTGCGAAGGGTTGGAATCTTCAAAGAACGACGGTAGAACAGATTCGAAGGGACAGTGGAGAGACGGATAGTTCTTCAGTTCCACGGGGTCCCTCTTGAACTGGTCGATGCAGAACCGTTCTTTGTCGTCCGGGCTAATCCTCAGCAGGTCAAAGGTGAGACAGGGTGCGTAGAAAAAGAGCTGCATGTAGAAATCGACCACCAGGCCAACGCACGCGAACGTGCAGAACTCTTGAATCTCCGGAATGAAGGTGAAGAAGCCGACGAAGATCAGAAGAAGCTCGGTTAGGAAGTTCTTGGTAATGGACCAGCCTGAAATTTGGTGGCAAATAGACATGTGTTGACCCGCTCACAGACATGGGCTAGCATTTCGGCTGAGGGGGGGGTAGAATTTTCAATTACTGAGGGGCTGAGCGGGTGGTAAGCCAAAAAAGTCAGATTGTTGTCTACAATCAAGGTTTTTTGGCTTATTTTGCATTAAAATAAGCTATTCTGAGCTCATTTACACCTAATCCAAGCATATTTTTATCATAATTTTCCATACAAAATTCTTCAAAAAAATTCCTGAGGGGGTAGAGGCCGGCTGAGGGAATCAACCCCCCTCAGACCCACTTTGCCCATGTCGGCCCCTCAGTCGCTGACCTACCCCCTCAGGCCGCCGCTACCAACTGAGGAATTTTTTATAGGAAATTCGATGAAAGTATGCGTAGATTAGGTGCAAATGAGCCCAGAATAGCTTATTGTAACCTATTTTGCCAAAAGTATACCTAACCACCTTTCAGTCAAAATCGGACTTTCTGGCTTATCATCCGCTCAACCTCCATCAGCCACCGCTACGCCCCTCAGGATTTGAAAATTCACCACGCCTCAGCCAAAATGCTAGCCCATGTCTGGTAGGAAATATTAAATTATACTGCGAAGAGAAGAGAGAGGTACCTTCTAAGCTCAAGCCGTGAGCAATTCTGGAACGAGCGTCCAGACTGACTGGGGTCCAGGCCACCGAGCGAGTTATACACAAGGTGTTCTCTAATCCCACTATCATGGCCAAGTAAGGGAACAGCTCGGCGCCCCATAAGGTCAGTGTCAGCTCGAATTGAATACAGATACCTAAAAGTCCTTTTATTATAGCTAAATATAGGCAAGAGAATCGCGGGACCGGGATACGGGCCTAAGGATCTGAGCCCGAAATGTATGCTTCCTTCCGGTACCAAAAATTGCTAAAATTTGCCCATTAGCAGAGCTCAAAAACATAAAAAATTATAACTGTTTCACAGTAAAGTAAAAGAAAGAACGACCGGTAGAATAAATAACGACCAGAATTTGCACTCTAGAAGGTGATTGAAACAAGATCACGACGGGTTTACAAAAATTTGAAATAACTACTGAAGAGCATAGTTAAGTGGACGGATACTGTATGTAGCTAACTAGTGGTTTGTGTAGTTCAACTGGTGTTGCAGTTTTAAACGAATCTTTAGAGGGCCACAGAAATTACCGATCATAAATAAAGGGAAACTAGCCTGCAGCGACGAAGAGCGAGAAAACGACAGTAAAAGTGGCAGCGGCCGTGAGACCCCACTTCGACTTGACCATTTCTATTTTGGTCGACGAAAAATAGACGTAAATAATCAGTACGCAGTAGGACACCAACAACGGCAGATAATCGTTGGTGTACTTTCGAGTGCTGCAATAATAAAAGTAAACACATTAACAGACAAGCAGAAATAAGAAGAATTGTTTTACCGATAGAAAACGTGCACGAAACTTTTGGCAGAGCCTTCCTCGGCGGCCGAGAGCAACTCGAATTCTGCTGTTGCGTTGAGAAATTGCTTCAGATTCTTTGTGTAATCGGCATTGTAGTTGCCAAGCACCGTTGTAACGATAAAATCGATACCTGAAAAAGAAAAGCGAATAGCAGAAACATGAGCATCTAGCCTATGTAGCCGGAAATTGAAGGGATTGCTTTTTGTCTTATTCTTAACATCTGCATTATCAACTATTTCTCTGATTGCTCTAAAGATATGCTCAGCTGTTATCTACACAAAGCCGCTATTTTCCCTCCCAACACAACAGCTAAACACCGCTGAATAAGTGGTTAGGGTAAGAATTTTTTGCTTTTCACTGCTTTCAAGTACTCGACACAATCATGAATTTTTTTAGCTCAGTGCTCAATGCAGCAGCGTCTGTTAGTGGACAAATCTCTGATTGACAAAGACATGTAACAGGGGGTTTGCCCCTCCACCCCACTTAGGCCAGACCCTCGATCGTACGCCACCCACGCCTCCCGAAACCACTTTTCTTATCCCCCCGATTTTTCGGTTAAGTTTACAATTTCTGACTGTAAAACAGCACTTTTTAGCTGTATTTGAGCCCAAATTAGCGATTTTTGAGCGTTTTTCTTGTACCCGACCACCTCCACTAGAATTTGGACTGACTACCCCGGACATCCAACCTCTCCCGATCTGCGTATGACCTGTTACATGTACAGAGTGTCTAAAAAATAGCCATTTCTTTTGCTGCCATTTCCGCAAATTTTGACCAAATAGGCTGAAATTTGGACCATAGGTGCCAGAATTCGAGGAATTTTGCGTTAAAGTTTGGTGCACCAGGCTTGACCCAGTCACAAGAAATTCCAAAAAAAACTGAAATTTGCTAGTTTCGAAACCAAACAAAAAATGTTAAAAATGGACACATTCCTCTTTGCTGTAATTTCTGCAAATTTTCGCCAAATGACTCTGTATGCTGATGTATGACTTACCTCTCTGCCTATTAGTGTTGTACTGTCTTTTTATTCCAGTTATTTTTGTAGGCATCCCGAACAGCAAATCCCTCGGACACATTGAACTCGTGCAGGGCGGGCCAAAAATTGAATTCGCGATGTCTGGGTCCTAAAGCAAAGTTATTTTAAGAAACAGCAAGGTACCTCCAACAGAACATATACGATTATTAAGAAACAACAGACATGGGCAAAAAGCGACTGGCCCCCTTAGGCTCTGTCCTAGCCATACATGAACTAGGGGTTAAGTGTTACCCCTAGCTAGAAAGACCAACCCTCCTCAGCACCCCCCGAGACGAGGGTTTAAGGCATACATGTAACAGGGGGTCTGGGGGTCTGCCCCCCACCCGACTTAGGCCAGACCCCCCCCCCCACCCCCTAGACTATTTCACCGACCCCCCCTCCGATTTTTCTGGCAAGTAAATTTTCGAGCAAATTTTGGCAATTTTTTACAATTTCACACACAAAAATTGCCAAAATCGCCTGCAAAACAGCACTTTTTAGCTGTATTTCAGCCCAAATTAGCGATTTTTGTCAATTATTAGCCAAAAAATTGCGATTTTTTTCGATTTTTGAGCGTTTTTTAGTGCCCACCCCCTCCCCCAAAATTTTGGCTCAGACCCCCCCAGCCGGCGCCAGACCCCCCAAAAGTCGGTTTCAGGTCGGTGGGTGGGTGGGTGGGGTCGTTTGGGGGAGGGGTCGAACCCATGTTGGGGGTGGGCAAACGCCCGGACCCCCCGCGGCCCATGTATGATTTGAGCTCAAATTAACGATTTTTGACGATTTTTAGCCCAAAAATTGCGATTTTTGTGCGTTTTTAGTAGAGTGCGAACTGGTATTGGGTATTGGGTGTATTGGGGTGTTTTCCAGGTATTGGGTATTGGGGTTTTTACCCCCCAATACCCAATACTAACTGGGACACGTAAAAATAGAGAAAAATCGATGTTGACCGGAAAAATTGATCTGAAAAAATCGAAAAAGTTGATCGATGATACGGTTAGGAAGCTGTTTTGGCGTTAAATCAACTAAACGTTAGTAGAATTTCCTAAAGTGTACGCTTTTCTAAGCGCTACACCAGTAATTAATTTCTCTGTTCTTATCTGAAATAAAAATGTACCAGTACCGTACCGATGGCTATTGCGGCGGTGCACACAATTTCCAGCCGAGTTAGGAAAAAAATTCGCCGAAAATAAGAAACAGGACTGAATTACAAAATATTAACTACCAAAACTGTTAATTTCTGCTAATTTCACGCCGAAAATGGCTTCTTAATGCTTTCTGAAAGGCTAGTTTTTCAAAACTTTCTCGTCCTGCTTGGGCAGTGGCCCAACCAGGCCTCTTAAAAATTTTAATCTCAGTGCCAATAAATCTTGTGTGCACAACTGGAATGTACCTGTCCACTGAAATGAAATTTTTGGCCCAGCTACGCAAGTATTGGGTATTGGGGGTCTCAGGTATTGGTATTGGGGTATTGGGTTTTTCAGGTATTGTTCGCACTCTAGTTTTTAGTGCCCAAAATTTTGGCTCAGACCCCCCAGCCAGCACCAAACCCCCAACCCCCTTCGGCGGATGAACTGTTACATGTATGGCATAAGGATTGTGATTTTTCGGACATGGCACCTCAATAAAGGCGTCCTGGTCATTCTGCCAAAAAAGGGTGGGCGAGAGAATGAGACAGCCATCTTTGGGCAGAAGACTGGTGGTGCTGGGACTAGCGCCCACCCTGAAACAGGCACTCTCCATACTGACCGCGTCCTGCCACGAAAACCGTCTCAGCCGCTCTTGCAACATAAAGCTACGACTCAGCGGCCCCTTCACTGCCTGAAAGAAACCATTTCAAACTGCCCTACGCAGTTACTGGCCCACCTGGCTGGGGTTGAGACTCCTCGGGTCCCACGGTTCCACCTTAGACCTGACCACAAACTGCTGTACATAGAGACTCGGCAACAAGTACAGCCAATCAGGCTGGTTGGCGCGAGTCCGCGATGATTGGACGCTGGCTGCGTCCGACCAATAGACGTCCATTGGGCGGGACGACGGCGCTCGATAACGCCAGACTGGGTAGGAGGAAAGAAGGACTGTTATTATGCTGATGAACAGACAGAGGAACGGGTGGCTCGAGCAGAAACGACCGTACTTGTAGTAAGCGAACGACACGCGCTCCTTCAGACGGTGCACACGACGTTTCCGCCACATTCTCACTGACACAATGAATGAGTACAATGAAAAACAAAACGAAGTCACATTTTAAGAACGCTTTTTCGCTTGCGAAATTCAAAAAATAAGCAACACAAAAGAAAAAAATTGCACCGGACCAATCACTGCCCCCTTTCTTTTTTCTGAACCGCGCCGCAGCGTGCGGCGGCAACTTTAAACCATCCCGCTGCTATTTATTGACTGTACGGGTCTGCCTGCCTGTGCTGCCCCTTTCTTTGTTTGTTCTGTTCTGTTCTGCTCACTTCACCGTTTGCGTATTTGATTGATGTATTCCCCCACACCGTTGGCCATGAGACCAATTTGGCAGTGGAATCGACTGTAGGACTCTGAGAAAGTAAGAGGACGGCACACACATGACATAAGAGTGAGAGACACTAGGAGAAAGAGGAGAGAAAGAGACAGACACAGGAGAGAAATAACCGCCAACTGAGGAAGTGGCGGAAATCTATCAGCGTGTTCGTGAGGCTTCTGGCAGTCCAGGGAGTAAGCTTGAGTTCGTCCATTACCCAACGCTGGGTGGCCAATAGAGTGGAGAGAGAGGTGAGGCGAAGGAAATGGCCCCTTGATTGTGTGGTGGAGTGTATCGTAGTAGGTGCACATGGCAAGGCGTCTCTAAAGGTGTTCGGCCCAGGTTGAGTCGTCAATAGCGAGTGGTGTCAGTTACAAGTGAGACCGCCGGGAGTTGTTGACGGCTTTGACCTCTGGTGGGCCAGAGAAGGGACGCCGCTGGTGAAGCACGTGCGCAGCATATCAGCAGATGTGTGTGAGTGGAGGGAAGTGATACCACTTGACTGACACGTTGGGCCAGCGTGACAGATGGAGCAAAAGATGGAGTAGCAAATGGGGCCTGTGGCAGCGCATGTGCAAGAGAGCAGCAGGGTGTCTAAGTAAAGAAGGTTGAGAAAATTAAAAGGCGGAGAAAGTTATAACACATAGAAGAAAGCAGGAATGGAGAAATTACCAAAGTAAAGAGAAATAGAACTGGAGAGAAAGACAGTTCACGGAGAAATAGAGACACGGACAGACGCAGAACATGTAGGTACAAGGAGACAGAAAGAATCCGGTAGTCGACTCCAGACATCGCATCACTGGGCACGCCAGAGAATTGATGTCAGGGAAGAAGGAAGCCTCATTCTAGGCATCAGGATCAGTGGCAAACCCCGTCTAGGACGGCACCACCGAAATAGATGACCTAGAAACCTCATTGCTGAGGGTCCGGAGACAAGGTGCCTTATAAAGATTGGTGCCCTTTTCGCCGAGAACGAGATCCCCCGGCCCTAAGCTGGGCCAGGGGCTCTCTCACCGTCATGTCTGCCTCGGCGGTGTCCCGTTGCCACCCGGACGCCGCGATGAGGCGGGAGAGTGGCAGCACTCCCCACAGAAGGCACCTTCGTCCGGGTCACCGTTAGCGTATAATGGTTGTTTCTGTTGCTTGGTGTGGTTGTGCAAGACTTGCACTTCCCTATGCAAGCGCTGTTGTGACGTTTCGTGTTCAGCGAGAAACCAACGTAAAAAGATGGACTCGTTCTACGTTATAAAGACGAGCGATCAGCTCCCGACCGGACCTCAAAAAATCGGTTTGGAGTGCAAGCTTTTGGGTTTTGAATTGCTTCCTTCTTCAAAGGAACAGCGCCGCTCTAAATGTGACCATGCAGACAGTTCGTGGTTTTCGTGTAAGTTCGCCATCAAAGCCTTCAAAAAATTGTTTTTAACAACTGTGACTGGTACCACTGCGTTACTCTACAGAATGTTTACACTGTATGTATTATTATTAAAAGGTACTCTATAGGAGACCAACTCCAAGCAGTGGCGTATCCAGGGGGGTGTAGGGTGTGTACACCCCCATTTGCGGTGGAGGTGTAGGAAGAAAAAGTGTGTCAAAAATATAAGAAAGTAATGAATTATGTACTAAAACTGTCTATTTTGTGCTCAGAATGCCTTCTAAATGCGTTTTTGAAGGCCAAATTTTCAAAATTTTCTCGCCCTGGTCGGGCAGAAGCCCAACCAGGCCATTATAAACTACTAAAACTTGTAATTTCTGTTAATTTTAAGCTCGGAATGCGTTTTAAACGCGTTTTTGAAGGCTAGTTTTGGTAAATTTTCTTACCCTGATTGGGCAGCGGCCCAACCAGGCACTTTCAAAATTTTGCACCCTCTTTCCAAAATCCTGGATACGCCACTGACTCCAAGAAGCAGTTCTGGTGTCTGATCCGATCCTATTTGCGGTGGCCCTTACGGCCTACGATCAGACTCGTGATCCATTTCATTTCGCTAGCCCCGTGATTCGTCATCTCGGACGTTGCACTTCTTTCACTGCCAGCCACTCCTAGCCATGCTGCTGGGTCCGCACCAGGAGGGTGGCCGAACTCACTCGGTTTAAGCAGCGTTTGGGTTCGCGCCGGAGCCGTGTGGTGCATTTTGAAAATTTGAAACTAGGTAAAGTAATACTAGGTAAAGTTGTCACCTAAAAACTAGGTAAAGTGATACTAGGTAAAGTTCTCAGCTAAGAAACTAGGTAAAGTAATACTTGATAAAGCCCAGAAAAACTAGGTAATACTAGGTAAACCTAAAACGCTCGAAATCAAGTCAACCTATTATTTTTGGTTCAATAGAACAATGTTGAAGTTAGTGGAGTTAAAATTTACGAAATTTGACACATTTCAAGTAAATATTTTTATTTTATTGATCAAATAAGTCAGAAATTCATTCTCTGGGCCACTGTAATTGTGGGAAAGCCGGAAATTTGAAGGTTTGCTGACTGAAAAAGCAACGTAAAACTGAAAATGTCAAACTAGGTAAACTTGTTCTACCTAGAAGTACCTAGTTATGTGGATTTAAAACTAGGTAAAGTAAAACTAGGTAAAATAGAGTAACCAGCAACTAGGTAAAGTAAATCTAGGTACTTTTCCCGCATATTAACTAGGTAATACTAGGTATACCTAGTTACCTAGATAAAATTTGCACCACACTGCGCCGGAGTCGTGGCAATCAGATTAGCTTTTAGCAGTTACGTAAACAACTTGCCTTCTTAGATGAAGTCCTCGCTTAGTCTTTTTTTAGATAAGGAAAAATTGCTTGGCCATTAGGAACGGTAAAGAAGTCCAAATAGTCGGACCGAGATCTAAGAGGATAACGGATTTTTTGATTTCAGGTGTAATCCACTTGTACTGTAAAGTGTGAGCACGGGCAGCAAAGCGAGGAAAAAACGATTGAAGATCGCGCGCCGCAGCAGCGGGATGGTTTAAATTTGCCGCCATACGCTGCGGCGCGATTCAGAAAGAAGGGGGCAGTGATTGGTCCTATGCAAAAAAATTGCGCACACTAAACATGAGAGCACTCAAGTTGTAAATGAGCAGCAAATAAGACCGAGTTTGGCATTAAATTAGAGCTGCCGGACTAGAGATTTCACGGATGTCTAATAGCTGCATGCCACACATAGTTTCACTTCAAATTACGCGTTTTTGGCATCGGATCGGACCTATGGATGGAGGGTGTCATTGACGCGCTAATTAGCATTTTCTAACAGATTTAATATTTATTAGCCTCCTAGCTTAAGATGCATTTTGCGAGAAAGTCAGCTTTGGTGCCGAAGAGAGGGGGCAAGCAGGGCCATCTCACGGATCTGGCTGATATTTATATCTATTAAAATAGAGCACAGTCGAAGACCAACGGTGCATGCCCGGCCACCAGCAACCCCCTAGAACCGGAGCTACACCCC
>JASANB010001227.1:0-40256 GCA_030248155.1 Sabatieria punctata
CTTCTAACTACCGACCCGTTTCGTTGACATCATACGTTTGCAAAGCTTTAGAGAGACTAGTGCGGAAGGCCCTATTAGAGTTTTCTCAAACACTTTAACTGGGGCTCAACATGGGTTTAGGTCTAATAGGTCCACGGTTTCGCAAATGCTCGAGTGTTTAAATGACTGGATAAATTTTGGATAAACGCTATGATGTTGATGTCTATTTAGATTTTCGCTAAAGCATTTGACTCGGTTTCACATCAAAAGTTATGTTTAACACTGGAACAATATGGGGTAGCTGGGAACCTTTACAATGGATTAAATCCTTTTTAACAGGAGGACTCAAAGTTTATGTAAATGCCACAGTGTCAAACTCTGTACCAGTCATTAGCTCCGTCCACAGGGTACTGTCCTTGGTCCAATCTTTTCTAATTTATATCGACGATATCATAGATAATGCTCTGGGCTGTAAAGTGAAATTATTTGCAGATGATGTTAAGTTATAGCCAAAACACTGGTAAACCCTGAAACTGATCCTGGTATACTGCAACAAGACTTGGAAAGAGTATTTGAGTGGTCTAGAAAGTGGCAGCTAAGTTTATCGGAACCTAAATGCCAGGTTCTTTCTACATCTCAAACAGGCAACATAAAAATGATTTCGAGTATTCTATAAACAACATAAATCTACAATCACTTCAAGTGATTAAAGATTTAGGGTATTACGTGCCAAAAAATCTGAAATTCTCTGAACATTGTCAGCGGATATCGCAACAAGCTATAAGAAAATATCAGCTTTAATCTTTAGAGTGTTTCATACACGACAAAGCGATATCTTACTGAGGGCCTATAAAACTTATGTTCGTCCAATAGTGGAATCAGGATCACCTATTTGGAATCCATGTCAATGTAAAGATATTGACGCCATTGAAAGGGTACAAAGACATTTTACAAGGAGATTATTTTATAGATGTGGCTGGTCAGAGAGGCCATATTTAGAACGTATTAAAACACTGAAACTTGAAACGTTAGAAAAACGAAGGGTAAAAACAGATTTAATACTATGTTATAAAATAAAAAATAGACTAATTGATTTAAGCCATAGCGATTTCTTTGAGTTAAATCAGCGAAAATCGCGCGGACATTCACAGATCATGAAAGTCCAGAGTAGTCGTATCAACGTAAAAAAGCACTTCTTTGCAAATAGAGTAGTCAACCATTGGAATTTGTTAACGGAAGAGCAGGTGGCTGCTCGTTCGGTGGGCGTATTTAAGGATAAACTAACAATTAGTAATCGAGGATTGCGGTTTGCGTAAGTGCACTGCCAGCAAACCGCTTTGCACTGGAGCCTCTGACTTTGTCCTGGTCGCCAATTTTGAACATTCTTCTTACTAACAAGTTCGTGTGCAATAAACTTTACTTTACTTTACAATACGATACCTACAGTATTTGGAGGTTGGCCTTTGCTGGGGTGAGGCAACGAAAGTGGAAGATGAAGAGGAGAAAGATGAAGAGGACGAAATTTAATGGTGCTTGCTTTTAGTTAAAGTTAAAGTGTTTTCTCTTTTTGGTCAACACTGTGACTACGTACTGACTGACGCTGCCTGCAATTTAGAAATCGACTTCTGAGATCTTTGCTCAAACGAAAATCACCCGATTTACAGTCACAAAGCCGAATCCGAATCTATGTTAGCTTAGATTTAGGTTTGGTGTCAGGCCACTACTGAAAGGCAGTGAAGACAAGCAGTTAAATGGGTAGCATCGTGGGATGGGAAGGCAAAGGGAGTCTGTGTGGAAGGCCACAGAATACGAGTTTTTCAGCTTTAGCTTGTCAGGGATGGACTTGCACAAAGTAAGATTTCGACTTATATAGATATATTTCGACTTATTGAGTGAAACAATTTTTGCGACAATCAATCGTTTCCAGCATGAGCTCTTGGGCTCATTCTCTTCATTTTGCCCTTAGTACTGCTGATTTCCCTTCTCTTATTGTGTAACTTGCGATTTTCCAACTTTCGTGGAGGCGATTGATTTGTGACATTGGAAAACCCGCAAAACTTGGTGTACCACTGTATACCACAGCGTAGCGCACGTCCTCACCGTTTCCGTTTTTCTGGGAAGGCGATTTGGGCGGTTACTAAAATTCGCAGCTCGCAGCCATTCGCAGCTTCGCATCCCAGTCGCACCCGTTCGCATCCGCCGGGCGCCAACTCTAAAACATCGATGCGAAGATTTACTTGTTGATAAAATTGCGCGAAAATAGAATCAGAAATGTCGGATTACGTTACGAGACAGCAAAACGTAGAGTTGTGAGGGCATAGTATGTGTGATGGTGCGAGCGGAACAGATGAATGACATTTGGGTAACGCGTTTGGGTATGCAATGCTGCAGAAACCGAGGAAGGAAGCCTGGCAGTGTATTGTATTTACCCCTAACATTTTAGGGGAAAAGCAATTATTATTATTAACTGAAACTGGCAAATTTTGGGCCTAAAATTTCGCACTAAATCGAACTAGGGATGCGCTCGGGGCGGAATTTTCGGCCCGGCCCGCTTTTTTTCGTTAAAATAATCGGCTGAGTCCAAATCATTGTTGTTGTTGTTGTTGTTGTTGTAATTTTTCGTCCTTTCGGTCTAGGAGTAGCCAACTGCTATAGAGAAGGAAGAGACACAAGGTCCGGCAGCCAAATTTAGCACTTTTCGGCTTTTTTTCATAGTTTTTCCTTACTGAAACTCAGTTTTGATCTTTAACTGATATATACTTTATTTTTTTAGCAAAATCAAAGCGAAATGAGGTCGAAAATTTGTTAATTTGTCAGAATATTAGAGAATAACCTTAAAAGAACACAATTATATTGAACTATACTGAAATCGCAAGAAAATAAACAAAAATGCTCTGTATTGTAACACAATTTTTAGAAATTTAGACTGCCCGCCCGGGCCGAACTGCCGGGCCCGTGCGCATCTCTAAATCGAACCGTCAACCCGGCAACCCAGCGCAGTACCAATGTACGTGTCTTTGCATGCTGCAAGTCTGAGCATATTTAATGCTCAAATTTACAGAACACACACACACTAATGAAAGCAAAGATACGATCACAGAAGTGACTTTACCATGATAAAAGCTTGCTAACGTAGAAAGAAAGAAACGACTAACAAAAAAGAGTTTGCAAAATGAAGAGACTGAATCAGAATGCAGAGTACTACAGAGTAGCTCACAGATCGGCAGCAACTGTTCATTCAGATGCCTGCAGTGCACTTCGTTGATTTTATTGAAAAGATTCGGCGGGATCCGCATTAGATGAGCACTGAAGTTACCGCCTCCGGGGCATCTCTGCATACCCTTCGGGGTCAATGTAGAGTGGACTATAAATACGGCCCCAGGTCGACCCTGGCTAGTCCCCAAATGGTAACACCTTTCCTGGGAACGCAGCTGGTTCCTGTTAGCTGCAGTTTCCTGGGTAGATACAACAACAACAACAACAACCACCCACCTGACGGAAAACCCCCTTCCCCCACGCCGGCCGTGACCCTCTATAAATATGACGTTTCATAAACTTTTGCCGGTTTTTGCTTAGTTTGATACCTATACCGTCCAGTAGTGTCATATTTTAGTTGTATCATAGCATTGAACAACATCCGAACGATCATCAGCAAGTATTTTCTAAAATTTTTATGGTCGACCTCCCCTATAATCAGGACACCTCAGTAAATGGGACGCTTTCAAGGTCACCGTGAGTGTGCCATTTATGGAGGTTCTATTAGTACCTTCTTCGACTATGTTGAAGCTAGCGTCAACAGTCGATTGCTTAGACTGTGATCGTGGAGAACCACGTTGCACTTGTTGACGTGACCGCCTCATCTTTTATTTAATGCAAAGACTTTGTACACATCAAATATACATCAACAGCCTCTCTGCTGGAAACCCAAGAGGAAAACCGAAAAAGAGGTCGGAAAACTTTTTCTATTTACTTCTTTTTTCTTCGCATCGATGTTTTAGAGTTGGCGCCCGGCGGATGCGAACGGGTGCGACTAGGATGCGAAGCTGCGAATGGCTGCGAGCTGCGAATTTTAGTAACCGCCGGCGATTTGTATACGCGCCTACTTTTTGCCAGCGAGGCGAGCGAGCGAACGAGGGGCTGGAAATACTGTGTGTGTGTGTGGTGTGTAGTCATCCATCCCGCCGTTTGCCCGTTTGATTTTGAAATTGGTGTTTCTGTTTCTGAATGGATCAGGTGTAGCTGAGGTGAGGGGAATCAGGAACCGATCCCCAAACAGAAATTAATGTTTTAATGATCATAATTAATTAATTATAAATTAACAAGTGTTATCGATAAATATCGATTACCTATCGATTATTTTTTCGGCAAAATTTCAAAATCGTCTAAATGTGGTCATGTTATATAGAATTTGAAAGACCTTCGCCTGACGAGTCTAACGATCTGTGATCACTACATCAGCATAGGCATAGGGCACGCACCGTGGGGCCTGTTGTTTTCCAAATATAAAAATACCCTTAGGGGGCGCATCCGTATAGGGCACGTTCCGGAGTTGTATAGTCATAAGAAAGTTAATTAATTAATATACAGTCCATTCCTGACCTTCTCTGATTTCCTCCCCCCAGCTACACCTAACCCTTCTAGATTAATCGCTGTCAGACCGTCATGGCAATCGTTTAATACTAATTACCTATTCCGAATTGACTAGATTCGGTTCGTTTGGTTCACACGGCTGAAGAATCGATTGATGGGACATAATGTAACTTAGAAAGGAAAAGGAAATGACACAAATTCAATGGATGATAAATAAAGGACAAGGAACCTGCTGCTATTAGAATACGTGGCTACCTGCAATACAGACTTTTGACCTCTCTGTTTGTTTGACCAAGCACCGGCGCCAGTGAAATGTTGTCAACGGGCCCCGGATCCAGTCGGCTGCGTTCGGTAGTTTTCAACTTCGGTGTTGGGATCGTGTTTGGCTTCCTGCTCAGTTACATGTACCTCGGAACTTACATGGAGTCGGCTCGCCGAAGACTGGACCACATGCAAGAACAAGTGCTGAAACAGCGCGTTCACAGAGACGACGCTCACTTCGGAGACCACAACGACCCTCACAGTCACGACGATGCCACGGGACACGTGCATGCGCCCGACGCAGATGTAAAGTTGCACAGCAACTTGGAAGAACACCACAAAGGTAAGTAGGACCGATTTCCGGCCTGCAAACCACTAAAAAGAAGTTGTTTTCCTGAGGCTGGGCTTGAAGCCAGGTTAGTGTGGTGGGCGCTGGCTCTACTAAGATTTGCAGACGAGGCAGTGGTGGCTGAGGCGATCGCGAGCAAGGTGCGCGTTTACTGCTGGATACTGACGGGCAAGCAGAACCATGAGAAGCGTGCCAAGCACGTGAAAGCAACGTGGGCGAAGCGGTGCAACAAGTACATCTTCATGTCTTCGGCGGACGACCCCGACCTGCCGGCAGTCAAGTTACAAGCGGAGGAGGGGCGCGACTGGCTGTGGGCCAAGACAAAAGAAGCGTATAAATACGCTTACGACCACCACCTGAACGAGTTCGATTGGTTCTTGAAGGCCGACGATGACACCTATGTGGTGATGGAGAACTTGCGTTACCTGCTGCTGCCCCATCAGCCGTCGGAGCCGGTCTGGTACGGCTGTCGGTTCAAACCGTTCACCCCTCAGGGCTACATGAGTGGCGGTGCCGGCTACATTCTGAGTCGGGAGGCGCTGCGCCGCTTTGTCGAGGAGGCCATGCCCGACCCTAACAAGTGCAAGCAGGCTCACACTGGCGCGGAGGACGCCGAGATGGGCAAGTGTCTCTATGCAGTGGGAGTGAAGGCGGGCGACTCGCGGGACGGCCAGGGACGCTACAGATTCTTGCCCTTCGTGCCCGAACACCACTTGATACCTGGTCATGTGGATCCCAATTTTTGGTTCTTCAAGTACATTTACTATCCCATCGAGCAGGTAACGCTTTCTCATTCCATACCTGCCGCGCTGCTGGCGGTGTAATTTATCAATTGCGTGTGAGCATACGTGTAACAGAGGGTCTAGGAGAGTCTGCCCCCACCAGACCAGGCCAGACCCCCTTAGACGAGTTTTCCGCCCCCCCCCCCCTCCGATTTGCTGGCAATTAATTTTTTGAGCGATTTTTTGCAATTTAAGACAGAAAAATTGCCAAAATCGCCTGTAAAGCAGTTTTTTGACGATTTTGAGCCGAAAAATTGAAATTTTGTCGATTTTTGAGCGTTTTTAATGCCCAACTCCCTCCCCTTTCGGCGGATGACCTGTTGCACGTATTCGTGTGTGTATTATCAGTTTTTGGTCCTTTGAGATGAAATCAAATCAAACCTTGAAACCGCAACAGTTTGGTAGAGTGCCCTTTGAATTGCAGAGGTGCCCAGGCAGTAGGTTATTCCCACTGTCAATGCCAATCGTTTCTGCAAGCTTTAAAGGTAGAGATGTGCACAGGGAAATTTTTTCGGCCCGACACGGCGGGATCCCCCGCGCTCAAAATTGCTGCTGGCTCTTTCCGGCCGCCCGTTAAGGTCTCTGGCCGGCCCGGCGCGCCAGGAAAAAATGGTGATTCAGGCTCAGTTTCAAAATTACAGCTTTGCGATCACCATAACCACCACCAAAACCCAATATTGGAGCAACAAATGCTACAAAAACCTGTTTTTCTCTAAAACTACGTAGTGAATGAGTGTCAGCGATAAAATTCAGTTTGAAATGCGTTTTGCGGAACTAAAAATAGTCGACAAAGCCCTACTTTTGATTCTAAAGCAGGTGCAAAACCCTTTTTTAGTTTCAAGATTACTGACAAACCATACATTGATCCGCGGAAGGGGAGGGGGTTTGGGGTCTGGCGCCGGCCGGGGGTCTGAGCCCAAATTTTGGGGAGGGGTTGGACACTAAATAACGCTCAAAAATCGCAAAAAATCGTCAAAAGTTGCTAACTTGGGCTCAAATACAGCTAAAAAGTGCTGTTTTACAGGCGATTTTAGAGTTTTTTGTCTAAAAATTCGCAAAAATTTGCCCAAAAATTACTTGCAAGAAAATCGGAGGGGGTCGGAAAAATCGTGTCGGGGGTGTGGGGAGTCCATCAGGGGGCAGACCCCCGTACCCTACATGTATGTTTCAAACCGAATTTAGTGAATTTAATGCAGTTCATAACCCTGTTTAGGGTTTCTAATCAATCAACCCAAAAACCCTCTCTAGGCTTTCTAATCAGTGCTTGAAACTCTGTTTAGGCTTCAACTTAACCTAAAAACCCTAATCAGGGTTTCAAAGTAACCTGAAAACTCTAACTCGGGTTTGAAAGTAACCTAAAAGCCCTATCAATAATCAGGTGACAAGCTGAAAACAGTACCATAATATTTGTAGGCTTGTTTCTCTGACTGTTTAACGAAAAATAAGCTAAAACGTTATTTAAGAAAGAACCGACTTTTGGGTTACCAATCCATCTCAACTCCCCGCAGTATTTCAAAATTCTACTTTCCCTCTGCGTCTGCACCCCTGGTCTGCACTTAACCCATGTCTGCATGGAAATCAATCTGTTTTTTTTGCTGAAAGCAGTGAGTTTATCTCTGGAATACAAACCAGCTGTTCACATTCAGAATCAGCAAGGTGTTTTGCCATGCGTTGCCATTTATATTGATGTCGGCCTTTCATTGACATCGGGGACCATCACCTGTCGCCATCACTCTAATTGACTTCGAAATTGCATGTTCATAGGGTCTGCAGTCAGCCGTGCGCACTCATTTTGTATTCATTGTTTCAGGGAATGGGCTGCTGCAGCGACCATGCAGTGTCATTCCATTACGTCAACCCGAACCTTATGTACGTACTGGAGTACCTGATTTATCATTTGCGGCCGTACGGGGTCAATGCGCGGTTTGTCACCGCTTCTGGAGGTCAAATCAATGTGACCGAACTGGGCGCCGAGACCCTGCTCGATGCATCCAGACGGGCTGCCCAACACGACCAGGGAGCCGATGATGCATTTAAAGGTCCCAGCTGACCTCCTCTCTCTCTCTCTCCCTTGTCTCTGGGTGCTTTTAAGTTCTTTCATGTAGACTTGCCAGAAGGTTTAATTACCGGGTGACATGATTGATGGTTTATATTATTTTGGTCTTATTTATTGTGGGCCGGTGCATACCATTGTTTTGGTACCTCATTTCTGATAGTAGTGTTAAGTTTCTATTTTGCTTCATTTTCTTTTTGTACATTTGATCGTCTAATCTATTTTATGGAGGTTTGACTTCGTTTCGACGAATTCAGCGCCGTTTTGTGATTGTGCGCTTTGCCCGTTTGCTTTAGTACTACTGGCATTCCATCGAGGCAAATGGTTCATTTCTGAAACGTCACTTTTTGTTTTACTTTTGATGTTTTTTAAACAATGAACGCCATTCGCCTTGCCTACAAGTGTTGGGATGAGACTGACTGTGCTAATCGTTTGTGATGCCTTGTACAATAGTGTGTCAGAGTCATAAACTTAACAGCGTTGTAAGTGACAATTGTCACCAAGTCTTTTGTAACACGCAAACGGCTGTTGGAGCATACAGAAGGATAAAAGAGGGGCCGCGTTATTTTATTCTTGCGTTTAATTTTGTAGAACAAAGTTGAAATCCTGTGGCACGACATAAACATATCAGAGTGTAATAAAATATCGAAGGGAATCAGTGGACGAAGAGAAAAAGCACACAGAAGAAATGCTACTCAAATAATAAAGTATCTATCCGAACAGCTTTTCTTCTCTGGGCTTTCCCAACCACGTGCCGTATCCCTGGTCTCGACAGAACTGCAGCAATGCTTTCTTAGCATCGTTGTAACCACCAACTTTGTCCTTCGACTCCCCGTAGAAACTGCCCACAAACTCCGGTGCTTTCGCCTGGGCACACGTTTGTTTGAACATTTCGTAAAGCGCCGACTTGCACAAGCGTGACTTGCGTCTGAAAGACTGGCCAACTGTCTGTTGACCCACCAGAACCTCGCTTACCTTGATCTACAGAGCAGCCCAACTTGGCCGTCGATCAATTCCACTTGCTGATCGTCGCACGACCAATTGGCGCAAATCACGCCACTCTTGCTGATGTCTCGGTTCAGTTTGTGTTGTTGACCTCCAGGCGCTAAGACTGGATGACAGATCGAATATGGCTCGGGCAAATTCGGCAAGCCATTTGCACGACAACAGACCGCCCGGGACAAGTGCCCATGGTGACTGACTTTATCTGAAACAGAAAGTAGACAGTCTGGCTAGTAATGCTGCGCCCCTATTTGGTGCATAATTATAAGAATTACACTGTATACAACGGTATCGCTTCAGTTTTCAGTGCTACCCATACGTCACCGGTGCCAAATATACGTAGCAGGTACGATAGACGTTTTAGAGCAAACAACTCACCAATAATAATCGAAGTCAAGTAGATGGGATCCATGAAATTAGACAGCAAAGTGCCTTGCAATCCAAGCACGTTCCATTTAAGAATTTTGTCACTACAAGACATGGTGCGCAGTCGCTCGCCGCCAGTAATGCCATCTAGAGTCTGCACACCTGCGTGTTCCAACACAGGTATTGTGCCCTCTCCTAAACACAGTCCCTTGTCGAGTGCTACGAAGCAGAACAGCTCATTTACCGCTCTCAATCTTCGTACGCAGCAAGCCGTGCTTCTTTCTGTCGGTCATCAGTGGCCTGTGCTCGTTCGAATCAACAGACAAAGATGCACCGCCCTGGCTCGACTCACTGCCAAAATCAACACAATCGTTACTTTTTTCGAAAACTGGCAACGTACTTGAGTGAGAAGACACGACCATCTCCGCAGGGCGCCGTATTGATAAAAAGATGGAAACTGACATCCCTTCTCACTTGCAACCGACCCCTCTCATTTAGATCTGGTTCAAAAATAGAATGCGTTCCTTGCAACCAGTCAAGGATTCGGAAATACAGGAATCTAAGATATACTCCTTCTTGTATGTAACAGACAGTGTTAATGTGTCGGATCGGTCTCCAGCAAGGCAAGTATAGTAAACGATCCGAACGAAATTTGAATTTAGTCTAACGCAGGTTACAACGAACCGATTGGCAATGCCAATCTGTGATACCGATCATGTTGTAGGACAGGTACAAACCAATGTGAAGAACAGGGAATCTTTCCACCACGTTTAGCAAAACCGACGTTAAACTGAATGTACGTGAGCTACAGAAAAATTTTCTTTATAAGTAAGCTATCTGTCAAGTCAAATGACACAAACTAACTGGTTAAAATTTAGCAGACACCTACATAAATAGCTCAGATAAGCACTCTGCTGGTATGGAGAGGAAGACCGTTTACAAGAAGCAGCCTCTTTTGAAAGACCAATCCAATGATAAAAGGCACCTGACGAAGCCTCTACGCGCCAGTACTTCAGCGTGGCAGTCGTTGATTACTGTACCTTGAGTGCACAGCTGACCGCCCTTAATGCACAGATTTCCAGTAGCCCAACTGAGCACTTGCATCTGCTGCGAGTCGTGGTCCAAGCCAACCACGCCCGCCAACACCTACAGCAGACCGGTGTCTGTGAGCCAAGAGAAGTAAAGCAAACAGGACACGTACCTTTCCAGAGTCAGCCACTTCTACCGTCCTAACGGCCTCTTCGTAGAAGCACTGATGTACCTGGTAAGCCAGTCTCTGGTACACGTCAGCGCTGGCACAGAAGTGCGGCTTCTCAATCTGTTCAGAAAGAAGCAGAGTAGTCAGACTTAAACTTAACTCAACTTCCACTAACCCGACGTCTCGGCAACAAATCTGGCTGCATTAAGCTAAACTTGGCAGCCGTCACTAAGGCGTCCAGTGCAAGCGTAGCAGCCCTTCGCTTTGCAATCCTCTTACTGAGCCCGGTTGCAGCCGGAAACAACTGGTCGCCCAGCTTCATCTGCATGCCAAACCTAAACTACCACTAAAGTCTATGTAAAAGGTTTTGGCGCTGAATATACTTGGTGCCATAAATAGGCCGGGGTGTAAATGCCACCCCCAACTTGGTCCCAACGTATCCCAAACCCCACCCTCCTAAAACAGACTTTTCTTACTGGACCCACCCACCAACGAGCCTCTGCGCCGTTCAAAGTTTAGCAATAATACCCTGGCTCAGTGGTTGACTCGCTGTCTTGAGTTACGCGGCCCCGGCATCCCCAGCGGTTGTTTGTGGGTTCGAAACCTGTCGAGGCGATGGGAAGTAGTGGATACAATGTCCAACCCAGGCTATCGAAAGCCCGCAAAGGCAAATAGATAACTGGGGACCAAACCGCACTGTCTTGCACACACCGACAGCGTCTCTTCCTGCTCTATAGCAGTTGGCTACTGCTCTTGCTTGACTTATGTCGAATGCCCGCTGGATGAGGCTCAGCTTTTTCAGCATATCTCGCCATTGGGTTCTGTTCAACGGATTAATGGGACTCTACACACAGTCCAAGGGGCTACAAGGGGAAGGGGATGAGTGGAGTTTACCCAGACATGGGCTAGCATTTCGGCTGATGGGGATAAAATTTTCAATTCCTAAGAGGTACTGAGGGGAGTAGGAGCGCTGCGGGGGGCTGAGGGAATGGTAAGTCAAAAAGTCCCATTTTTGCTAAAATCAAGATTTTTTGCTTGTTTTTCGTTAAAATAAGTTATTCTAAGCTTATTTACACCTAATCTAGGCATACTTTTATCGAGACATGGGTCAGCATTTCGGCTAGGGGGTAGAATTTTCAATTCCTGAAGGCGGTAGGAGCGTCCGACGGCCTGAGCTGGTGGTAAGCTAAAAAGTCCGATTTTTGGCTTATTTTTTATTAAAATAAGTCAAAATAAGCTATTCTGAGCTCATTTACACTTAATGCAAGCATATTTTTATCATAATTTTCTATACAAAATTCTTCCAAAAAATTCCTGAGGGGGTAGCGGCGGGCTGAGGGGGGTAGGTCAGAGCCTGAGGGGGGTTAACCCCCTTCAGCCCCCTTTTGCCGATTTGTCTGCGTTGATCCCCGGCGCTTTTGTCATCTCTTCCGTATGCAGCAGAAACCCGGACAATGACCAAAGGGCTCAAAAACCAGCTGAACCTTTTTGACAACCAAAGCCTGAGGAAAATTGAGCAAATTCAGTGGTTCCGTTTTGCTAGAAAGGAAGACGTGAGAAGACGGACTGGTTAGCAGCACGCTTCACTGCTAGCCAAACTAAGTCGACTGACATGGTACGGACACATCAAACGAATGAACCCAAATGTGCTACCATACAAGCTGCTTGAATTCCGCCCAAACACACGAGAATGGAAAAGGCCGGCTGGGAGACCGCCAACCAGATGGAAAGACAATGTTGGTGACGATCTGAAAAACGAGACCGCCAAGTCTACTCTACTACGCTACTCCTAGTCTAAAAGCACAAAAGTTCCAACAACATCAACAATTGTCTCCTACAGTTTTTAGCTAGCATTTTTGGGAGCATTACCAAACTTTTTACCTGACCTGAAAAAGTTCTGGTTTTGCTTGTTGCTACCCACAAACAACCGCTCTCGCAGATGCCGCGGCTGATTGAATTATGATCGATACACCTGACAAAAAGCAAGCTAAAGTTGCTCCCGGTGGCGATATAGTCCGAGGCGAAACCCTGCCCTCCCTGCGGCGAACAAGCTTACGGAAAACCGGCGCATAAACTGGGCGCGGCGAATTTACTCCAACCCTGACTTTCGGGTTTCGCCTAGCCCAACCCATTTTCCCGGCCCATGTATGCTGAAGTTTAGACAAGAAAGCCGACAAAGCACCTACCGGCCGGGTTCGACGACGTCCTCAAAGGTGGGCGGAGGCAGTTGTTGCTTCTGAGCATATTCGACCAGCAACGACACTGGATTCTTACCAGTTTCGTCAAGCACCGCCTGGCACTGGCTTGAAACAGTTGGTTCTTGGTCAGCTGCCTCCGAAATGGTCGACGACGATGTTGTGGGCGTCAGCTCACTATCAGTGCTAGTAGACAGCGACTCACTTGGGCACAGAGACACGGTCAACAGTTGTGCCACGGCCAGACGAGCAGCCTCGGTGCGGGCAGCTTGTTTGCTGGCAGCTTGTGCCGATGGAAACTGCTTCTCGCCTATCACCACCACATACTGGTAACTAAAACTTCAAGCTGAACACTGCCATACGTCAACGCTTCGTACTGTCCCTTCTCTTTTAATACATGTCGCTGGATTTTTAGCTGGGGCACTTTTTTCATGTCCCAAACAGGGTTTTCATATCAAGTCTGAAGTGGGTTTTTTTCATCCTTTTTTCGGATTCTGGGGCAAAGATTGGTCTTGAAACCCTATCTAGACCGGAAAAAAGCGCTAAAACCTTGTTTCTGTAAGTAGCAGTCTGTAGTAAATTCTTTGGAAGCAGCCAACATTTTATCTAGCAACCTGCATTATAATTCATATATAATCCTATTTATTGCCAGGGGACAAGCATGGCGGCCGTGCGAATAAACATGCATATCAGACGCAAAGAAATACATTGCGTACTCATTTTAGCCCAATTCAGACTTTCGACATGTTGATCATACATGGGCCGGAAAAATCCGGAGGGGGGGGTGGGGGGGTTGAGACCTCGGGGGGGGGGGGGTCCCCCCGAAAAAAGGCCAAAAAACGCCTATTTTGCCTTAAATAAGCGAAATTTTCTCCCTCCGGGAGGGGGGTCGAAGGCCGAGGGGGTGGTATGGACGGCCGAGGGGGGGTATGGCCGGCCGAGGGGGAGGGGTATACCCCCCCCGGCCCATGTATGATGTTGATGTTCGGCATTTTATGCATTCGGATGTATTGGGCATTTTGAATTCGGCATTTGATTTTGTAGCCAACCCCTAAATCATTAACCTGTTGGACCAATATCTATAGCTCTAATAATATTGTTGCATGCGATTACAAATACAACAGCCCATATGAAGTACAGAGCATTTATGCTAAAGGAAAGGCTAAATTCATTCGTGAGTTATATAGGTAAACCTGCAAAGGGTTTGTGGATTTGACGCTCAATTCCCAAGATATAAGCCCTCAAAAATCGACTTGCCTTGCCCTTGCGGCTTACCTGGGTTGATGAGGAGGTCCCCAAGAACCTTCTTCTTCGAAACGGTAGCTCACATTACACTTCATACAGTATTCATTAAGAAAGCTTATGGGATTCTTTCCTTGGAGAAATTTGCCAACATCATTATCAATTACAGTCGAAGACCCAGCAGCTTCTTGGGATTCATCCTCCGACACTTCCATCTCTTTTCACTATTATATTATTATTATTGTTATTCCTGCTTGTGGTGATGGGGGCAGCGGGCGGCCTATGGCAAAAAATAAAAAGCACCGTATCGTGTCCGTATAGCAACCGTCGGCCTCATCCGACCGCGCTCTTGGTAGTTTGAACGTCCGTTTTTAAAAGCAAGCAGCGCTAGTTGATATGCGAATACAGCAAAAAAAGTGCTGTTTTACAGGCGAATTTGGCAATTTTTTGGCTAAAAATGTAAAAAATCGCAAAAATTTGCTCCCTTCCAGGGGGGTCTGGCCTAAGTGGGTGGGGGCAGACCCCTGGACCCCCTGTTACATGTATGCTTATAACACGCCGCTCTACTGTACCTACGATTTAGATTTTTTTTGGTAATGAATTGCCAGTCCGCAAAAGTCTAAACGGTGAGGTAGAACGTGTGATAGTGCCAGTGCCATCGGACTGGCAAATCTTTAAATCGGCCTTTAGATAGTGATGTAAAAAATTAATTTAATTGTAATTCAAATTCGCATAATTAGCCCGTTTTTAATTTCAATTCAATTAATTTAATTTAATTTAAATTCAAAAGTTCGGCCATAATTTAATTGTAATTGAATTGAAATTCGCCTGGGATTTCAATTATATTTTCAATTATTTCCTGTGGTGAATGTATGGAAATACGTAAGTATTAGAGAGTATTAGAGTATTAAAGAATGACTTCAAACAAAACCGATCTAGGGTTTGTCACCTCTTTATCACTGACCTCGGATGGATGGATGCATGGATTGTGCGGGCGGTGCCGTAGCCCCTGCGTTAGGCCACACTGCGGGCCCACCACGCACACCCACATACTATGCCCTTCCTTCGCTGCCTTCACTACTAGCGGGCAGACATGCTCGGTGTCAGTCTAGGCGGGTCTCAGTGGTAGCTGTCCCCGTTCTCGTATGTCCCAAACTCCCAACACGTGTGGTTGCTATTGTAGCTTAGGTGCAACGGCAGCTCCAGTCGGTTCCCATTTACCTCGCTGTCATCAGCTTTCGGTGGCCTGGGTTGGGCCTTCTGCCATGCCAACGACCAACTCTTTGGGGCAAGAAAATTGCCCCGCCGAGTAGATGAACGCACGACCACGTGCACAGTGACATTGCAGCCTAAACCATTACACCAACTGCCAACTGTGCTGGCTTTATTTACCTCACTTTGTTTTGTAACGTTTTATGCTCTGCTTTTTATTTCGTAGTTCATAAAAGTCAAAACGGAGATTTTTTAGGTATGGTACTGACTACAGTAGCAGTGACGCTACTTCCAATAGTACAGTGCATTAGAGATGGGAACGGAAATTAATTTACGTGCCCATCAATAATGGTGACACGACACCCTCTTTTTGGCGAAGGCACCTAGGAAGTGATGTTGTTAAAAAATGCTGAAAACCTTTAGATTATGTACTGAAATATAATAATGAACTAACTGTAAATTTCTCCAAGAATGCCATTTTATGCGTTTTTAATAGGCAGCTTTTTAAAATTTTCTCAGCTGGTTTGGCAGCACGCTACCAGGTGTCTCTAAGCTTTTTCATGGACATTTTTCGAAGTCCTGGGTCAGTCAGTCAGTCAGTCTTTCACTGTCAGTCACTGTCTTTTAACAGCAAAATACGACAATTTTCAAAAATTGAAAAAATTGCATAATTGAAAATTTGCAAAGTTCCATAATTTAATTGAAAATTAATTGTAATTGAAAATAATGGAAAATTATTTCAATTAATTTAATTTAAAAACTGAGCCCATAATTTAATTTAATTTAAATTCAAATTCCATAATTTTACATCACTACCTTTAGAATTGTAGAGGGTTGGAATTCTAGTTCAGGTAGATGGAGAACAGATTGTTAAATATAAGATTTTGGCCGGTGAGAACACAGTGCTCCACCCAGCCTACTGCAACTACAGGCACTACAGTCGAACCTTGTTAATGGAACATCTGGTCGTCCGATCGTTTATGTCCATTTTATTTATTTATTTATTTGTCACCCAAGCAAGACAACATGTGAGTACAATGTAAAAGAACTGCACAGAAAGAGTGTAGTGGGCAACAGGTGCACAATGTCTAAAAAGAACGGTGCACCTATACTTGAACAGGAGGAAGCCCGAAAGATCCATTTTCTTTAGTTTCTCCGTGAAAATAGTCAAATTTCTAGATTCTACAATATCGTTAGGTAAGGAATTCCAGATGTGTATCACCCTCATCGAGAAAAAATGTTTTCGACAATCCAAATTTTTTCGCAAAGAAGGTAGAGACAGTTTCTGAGAGTGGCCCCGTGTAGAGCAACGAAGAGGTCTTTGGAAAAAGTCGTCAAAAGAGAGATCGATCAAGCCATAAACTATTTTGTAAACGAATTCCAAATCAACCACGAGCCTGCGGTACTCGAGTGTTTCAAGGGTTAGCGCCTTAAGGCGTTCAAAGTAAGCGCCTTGCAGGTGTGCAAAGCCAGAGAGCCGCAGTGTAAAAACTCCTTGAACACCCAACCACTAATATATCTTTCTTTTTGTATGGGCTCCATACAGCAGTAGCATATTCTAATTTAGGCCTGACATACGTCTTTAAAAGCTCAGTAAGAAATTTGGGGTTACGGTATGAAAAAGCTTTATGAATCAAATGAGCTCGGTTGGACGCATCGCTGGCGATTTTAACACAATGCTTAGAAAAGGATAAGTTGTTATGGTGATCAAGTCCCACAAGAACACCTAGATCCATAATTTCTGAGACCGAGTTAATTTGTGAACCATTAATTTCGTATTCATGCTTTGGGTTTGTATTCCCTAAATGAAGTATGGAACATTTGTGCAATGCAAGTTTAAGTTTGACCGAATTACACCAGGTGAAGATAGCTTCAATGGTACGTTGAAACTGAGCTAAATTAGCATTTAGCGATAGCGAGTTGTTCCATTTATTTCGGTTCAGCAAAAAAGCGCAAAAACTTAAATCAACTATCTGTTGAACAAGTGCAGCTACTGAAAGGCACAAAAACAATTTCTGACTGCTAACTTTGAGAATTCAGGCAACAAACACTGTCTAGCTTGTGTGGAATAGTGTGTACAAGACCCAAGGTATTTATGTATAATTGATTCAGCAAGACAGCTTAGCTTGTAAACTCCGAACTTGCTTTCAGAAAATTACAGTAGAAAGGTGTAAAGCAGGTAAAGTTAAATAATACTTAGTGAAGAATGCATGTTCCATTTATGAGTGAAATTTGTATGGAGCGCTTTGCTGTGCCCAGAAAATATGTTCATTGTTCCATTTGTGAGGTTCGACTGTATATGGAGGGTTGGCCTATTACACACGAATAAAATAGGTAGATTTAATCAGCGAGACAGCAGATGGTAGAGACAGAGTGGTGCGGCTTAAGTATCTCGTAGCTAAGTTATGCCTGGTGGGTCGTGCTCCTCAGGCTCCTCTTGGAATAACATTTCTTGTTGTTTGTCCGCCTCTGCCCGTAACCTTTCCTTTTCGATTGTCTGTGCCACCTTTTCAGCCTGTTCTTCCAGTGTTTCTCTGTGTTCGGCGTTGGCTTTCAGAGGAATTTGGTGTTGCTGGTCAAGGATAGCTTCTGACTGTAACTTGGTAGGTCCTCCAAGCCCTGGTGCTGCCGAATAAAATAGAGTCGGTCCGTCTTGATGACTTTCATTTCCTCTGTCTTTGTCGACGATTGGTTGTTTCAAGATTGGACTGCGTACAATCGATTCACGGGGCGGCGGTAAGGTGCTAGACGACTTGCCCCGGTTCTTAAGAGCATATTGAGCAGAGTCGACTGAGTCCTCCGACCTCCTTCTCTTTCTACAGCCGCATGCAAATGTAGAGATCGACACTCCTGTCACTAACAACATCATCCATAAACACATTATCATTCTTGCACACAACAGACCAGTACTAACAAATAAATTCTATAAAGCCTTACTCAACTGCTAGTCTTCTAAATGCTGCACTAAAGCTCTAGATCCGTCCATTTTTGCGCTGCTCAACTTTATTGACACAATCAAGATCAGCTTTACGTATTAGGCTTTGCCAAAGCTTTTGATTCACTCTCTGACCAAAATTACGATGCGAAATAAAAATTTATTGGCATTTCTGGAAGTACGTAGTAAAAGTGGCTCTATTTTTTTCTAATTGACTCTCTACCTAAGCGGTAACAATTTGTAAGCACACAAAGAATCATCAAATTCATCTGAACGTGCAGTTAAGGTGTTCGTCAGCACAGTTATTTCCTATTTCTTATTGCAAGCGTCTTATTTTATTTCTTACTTCTTATTTCGTAGTGTGAACCTGGCCTTATTTACTATGTTGCCCAACTTTGTTTTCGACCGCGTTCTAAGCCTGGTTCACACTACGAAATAAGAAATATCAAATAGTGGCCTTATTTCTTATTTCGCACCGGTTCACACCTGTGCAATAAGAAATAAGAAATAACCACGAAATAAGAGTTGCGCCGTGCTCAACTTTTTCCATCTAAAATCAGAGTTTTCTTTCACTTCAAGCTTAAGAAGAAAATTTATTGTATAGAAAAACTTGTTAGTAAGAAAAATATGCAAATTGGCTACCAGGACAAACCCAGAAGTTGCAGTGCACAATCCTGTTATTCCATTCAACCAGTGCTATTACAACAATAGAACCTCGGTAAATGGGACTCTCACTATGAAGGAAGGAAATAAGCGTCCCATTTTTGGAGGTTAAATCAGGCTTTCGGTGTCCCTGTGGCGTACCATTTCCCTTTTATGTAGGTGTCCCATTTACGGAGGCGTTCCACTTATGGAGGCCCGTTTATGGAGGTTTTACTGTACGTAGTTCCAAATTTTTTAAGTCAAGTAAGCATCTGGGGGTTCTGCTCTGCCCCCTACCCGTCTTAGGCCAGACCCACGGATGGGACCGCCCCCACGGAGTTAAAAAATGACCTTTGTTTTTCTCTACTTCTGTTCAATTTTGAGATATTACTGATCAAACAAAATTTGCATTAATATTCATATATCTCCAAAAGGGGTAATTATAGATTAAAACAAAGGTCATTTTTGAACTCAGCGGGTCAAAATAGGTCGGGTACACTATTGACTGACAAAAGGTTCCCTTCAGAAATGCATGAATGCTGAACAATCATTTCAGGATTATGGCTTCTCACAGCATGTTTCACTTCAGAGGTCCATAACTTGCGACTGAGTGGTCGTAGCGCAAAAAATATGATGATATTCTGAATCAACGGAAAAAACTGCACCAGATAGACACCACGTTACGTCCAGATTTGACAGATAACTTCTTGTCTGAGTACCAGGGCATAAAAATTACATAAGTAGCTCAGGAGCAGTCAGATTGAAAAACAGATGTCATTTTCGTGATCAGCGGCAAAAACTGCATTAAGTGATATAAATTTAGATGGCTCTGCACCCTAGAAGCGACTGAATTGAGTAACCTTTCAGACAAGCATGTTATAGCAAGTGCAGCCGTTTTCTTCCCAAATCATAAAAATGCCGATATCTTCAAAAGTGGCAACGTAGAGCAAAAATGAAGTTATTTTCGGAATCAGCAGCAAAAACTACATAAGAAAAACTGCATTGCACCGCGGTTAATGTTCATACTAGCGAGTAGTGCCAGTCAAGAAATAGGGTTGGTCTCAACTTTGGACGCCAATTTCTCCCGATCCTGAGCGAATCTAGCTAAACTGAATGCGTTTTCTAACTCAGCACACAAAACTGCATATAACAGTATGCTAAGTACTAAGCTTTGCAGAAAAAAATTATTTTCGAACACCTTTGAGAGGCCAAAACACCCCCACACCCCCTAAACAGCACACTTTAGTGCGCTCATTTTGTTTGGCCAACTCATGCCTAACTTTTGTTAAAACATTAGATTGGTAGGTCCTTTGCACAAGAAGTTATAAAGATTTTTCGAAAAAAAAACGGAGTGGCATTTTGCAGCAATTTCGTAGTTTTCGGCGAATATATTGCTAAGCAGCTATGATCTGGAAACGCGAGTACCAGAATATGAAAGGCTATTCGAACAGCTACAAAATCATATGAGACTCGGGGTCCTAGCCTAAGAAACGAATGAAGGGTGATCGTTTGAATATAGGGTGTCAGAGCTGTTAAAATGACACCAAAAATTGCTGCCGACCCAACTTTGAGGGGGTGTAGCTCCGGCTCTAGGGGGGTTGCTGGTGGCCGGGCATGCACCGTTGGTCTTCGACTGTGCTCTATTTTAAATACCAGTTTCTTGCGATGTCTTTATGTTTGGTCTAAGCCTTTGGAATTTCCGTTTTTGTGTACATCTGTATTTGCGCCGGTGCGGCGTCAGGAACTGACAGCCGATTCATCACCCTGGGCATAGCTCCGCCCTTCGGCTTTTATCTGGGCGCCTCTCTCGCGGCCTATTCACTTTCGGCTTTTAACTCACCTTTGGGCGGCTAATCTGCTTTCCTTCTTCCTCTTCGTTTCCTGTCCTACTGTAATGCCTCGTCCTTCGCGTAAAGCTCACAGTCCTGGTTTGCAACAACAGTATGACTGCATCGCGTCTGCTAAACTTCACCTTGACTGTGGCATTGCGCGTCTCACGCAAGACCCTGCCTATGACTAGGGAACGACCGGAATTCCGATTCCGATTCCGATCGGAACTGGCAGTTCCGATTCCGATTCCGATTCCGAACTCAGAGGTCTCGGAATTTTTCGGAACTTTTGCTAAATTTTTAGGAAATCAAACACCATTTCTTTGCTCTGCAATCGACAATCTGCGTAGTTTAGTAATCCATAACCTACTGTAATCCCACTAAGTAAAAAATAAAAGTTAAAAAATTGAGTTCTACTTGGCAGCAGAATCCCCTAACTATAGACATGTTCAATACAAATTATTTCATCTGAAAACATTCTATGTCATAAGTTACACCAACGCAATTTTTTAACAGTGCTCGAAATTCAGTTGAAGAAAAGCCTAAGTCCTAATCAAATTTCTCATTCAATAATCATTATTTTGACTTAAAAGGGGCCTTAGCGTACTGATAGATTAGTTCAAGAAACGTTGATCGAATGCCGCTTTTGAACACAAAAATGGGCCTTGGGCCACCTTTTGGCTCCTTATTCTTGAATCTCTCAATGAGAGTTTTACATTTCAGATTATTGTAGCTCTATTTTTAAGCTTTGGCAAAACACATTTCGGAAGGCGACAGAAGTAACGTGAAACCTGAAAACGTTGAAAAATTGTTGTTTTTAAAGTATAATTTACACGCTTTGAATTTTATGTATTGATGGTTGGCGATTTTAATGCATTGTTATCGTTTGACATGGTGATTTGTACTGGATGTTTACATGGAATTGTAAAGGATGGTTGCGTAAACACTGTTTCTTTGCCAAAAACAGGTTATTCCAAAATTTTAAGCCGATTTTCAAAAAAGTTCCGATTCCGAAAAATTCCGATTCGGAACTGTACTTGAGTTCCGATTCCGATACCGATCGGACCCAAAAATCCGGTTCCGGTCGTTCCCTACCTATGACGCTGTGTTGATGGACGAACTGTTAGCGACTCAGGAAATCCTGAACAAACGAATCGAAGACCTGTCCATAGCCGATGAGTATGGATGGCAAGTTGTTGATGAAATGCGCCGACCCTCTCAGTTAGTGAAGGATCCTTCCAAAGTCAAGGAATTGGATCGGGCTGTTGACCGAGTTAGCCGCAAACGTCCTGTTGCTCCGCGTCAGTCCTTTCGGCCCAGTGCCGGTTCAATCAGCCGGCCGCAAAGTGGTACCACCACAGACGCCTTCTCGGCATTGCTTTCCGCGTTACAGTCAACCCGTTCGTCTGCCAAACCGCCGGTCACCTCAACCAAGCCAGCACGCAATTCTAGTGCAATGCATGCTTACTCCAGTAAACCTTAATGTTGTCCTCTTTCGTTTGATATAAAGCAAAGCAAGAAACTTTAGTTATTCCCGTGTAAAACCAAGGGAATAACAGTTATTAATATCAGCCAGATCAGTGAGATGACCCTGCTTGCCCCCTCTCTTCGGCACCAAAGCTGACTTTCTCGCAAAATGCATCTTAAGGTTGAAATACGTCTATAACCCTATTCTAGGTTTAAAAGAAGACCATATAACGCCCGTTTTGGGTTCCAGTAGGCTGAAAACCGAATTGTTGTCTACTGCAGAATGTGTTGTCGCATCGCAGCTGAATTATTCTTTACTTTGGAACTCAAAAGTGTGTTTTCAAGATAATGAAATTTCCTCGCTCTAAGCAGATATTCCTCAAATTTAAGTAATTTCGCGAATATTGTGGGAATGACACCAAATAAGAATAGAGTTCATTTTTCTACACTAATGTGCGTAACCTTTAGGTTTCGAGATTACCCCATTTCACTTATTCTTCTGTTTCTTAGACTGCTGCTTCGCGTCCTCCTCACGATGATTATTCTGCTGCAACAAAGTCGCTTGGCTCCCCGACCAACTTGAAAAGGTGACTGCTGCTGACCAAGATAGACTTACATCTATCTATCTACGAAAATATCTATCTACCAACTCACGATCATGTCGAAGGGCTGCAAGTTCTGAAAAACCAGAACCAGAACAATTAGACCGGTGGATGTACAGTACAATACAGAAGAAGGCCAAACGAGTTCTAACAATCAGAACTATCGCGAGGGTAGCCGATCAGAATCAGAACAAGGTCGGAAAATATGGAAAATCAGCGAAAAGGCTTGTTGTAGTGTAGGTTAATTGAAGAAAGACAAGCAGTTTATTGGGAAAATGAAAACGAGTCAGACACGAGTAGAGAATCACATGCGACAGAGAACAGAGAAATTGCGCACAGCGGCACCAGTGTAGACTTCTTCTTTGCCGGCGTGCCCCACCGTGGCCTTTTCGTCGTGCAGGAAGACTCGGCCCAGACGCTCGTGGCCCTCCTTCGACTTGATCACACAGGGCGACACGTCTCCCACCTTGACTGGGGACCAACCACCGGCGCCTGTCGTGGCCGCACTGTACGGCTGCCAACTGTATGTGAAGCCGGCCAACTCGGGAGGAAGATTAACCAGAACCTAAGACACACATTGGTACCAACTACTGGCTAGGAAGCAGACTGACCTGCATCGAGCCAATTCCAGATGTGTGTTCGTCCTTGAAAGCTGCAAAGTTGGCGGCGATTCGTCCATTGTTGTTGGTGATTCGACCCATCACCGGCTCTCCGTGTTTGTACCACAAGGCCACGTACTGTTGCTCAGGGCCAGAGGCTGTGTTGAGGGGTCGGTTGAGGGCAAGTACCGGTGCGGTGGGGAAATCGTCGCCTTCTTTCACATCGCGCCACTGGTCTTCTCTGATCTTGGCCGCTGCCCACTGTCCGTACCACAACTTGGAGCCGGCGCCCACTCTCGCTCCTTCTCCACAGGCTCTGCACGCGCCACAGCCCGCACACCCCCCTGCCGTTGAGCCGCAGGCCACACACTGTCCTGCCTTTACGTCTCCGTTGCCACACGCTCGGCACACTTTGCACGCATGACAGGCCCCAGCTCCAGGTCCTGCGCCGCCTTTGCCTGCCTTCGCGCCACAACCTCTGCAGGCTCTCGCTCCACATTGTTTGCAGGCGGCGCAGGTGCCACATCCTCCATTGTCAGCGCCGCACGCCCCACACGGTCCTGCCGTGGCTTCCGGTCCTCCGCTGCCTGCACCGCACGACTTGCACGCCGAACAGGTGCCGCACTCCCCTGGGCCATCTTTGGTTCCGCAACATCTGCACGCTTTGCACTTTGAACAGGTGCCCACACCACTGCCCAGCTCGTTGCCGAGTGCCGCTTGGCAGCCATGACAGGGTCCGGTCGATGCCAGAGGAGGCGCGGCCAGGGGGGAGCGGTAGTTTCTGCACAGCACCAGCAGGTTTTGGTTGTTGCCTGCGCGTTTCACTTCCTTCTTGTTGTAGGTGATGGAGGCGACGTCGGTTGACATGTTGTAGTTGCCCACCAGTTCCCTGCCGCTGCTGTCCTTCATCAGAGTCGGTGTGCAGTCGCCGCAGTGTACCAGCTTGAGATGTGTTTGTTTCCGTTGACTGTATCTGACCCAGTCGTACCAGTAGCCCAGAACAGGGAACGTCTCGTATGCAACTCCTTTGTACGTCAAAATCTGGATGTCCCCGCCCAAGTCGCGTTTGCCAGTCAGTTCGACGCCGTTGTAGGGGAAACTGCACTCCACCACACCATTGTTGTTCCAGGCCCTCCCGCACACCGGCTTGCCATGCTTGTACCACAGTGCCACGTACATGTTCTGATGACCGGCCACGCGCAATGGGTTGTCTGGAAACGGCGCCCCGATCGGCACAAACGCCCACTTGTCCTCGTCGCCACTCATCTCTTTATCTGCCACACACAACAATAAATTAATAAACAATGAAACTACAACGACAACGAAACGTTTTATAACTAAACAAAAAGAAAACAATGTCTGGAATTGTTCTTTCGCGACCTCTAAACAGTATGAAAACATAATTAGGGTTGAATGACGTGAAAACCCTATTCTGAGTTTGAAAGAAAACCGTAAACCTGTTTTGGGTTCTAGCGTAGTCGAAAACCCAATTTTTCGATGTAAAGATCTTGTCACGGACGGCTGAATTTTTTCTTTATTGTTTGGAACTCAAAGTGGGTTTAGGTCCCACAAAATCCGCTGGGAGACTTTTGACTGAAAATCAGGTTTGTGGACCGGGCCCCTTAAGTGGTTGGTACTTTATCCCAAACGGCACGTACGTAAAGTGTTTATACTCCCGGGGGTTGGCCTACCTACCGGGCGGGTCACCAGGTGGCGGATAGGTGAACGGCCTGGTTGGGGTTGAGTTTACGTCCCCTCCAGGTTAGTCGTTGCTATAAGGGGGCGTGCAAAAATTACGTAATGGCATGAGGGGGAGGGGGGGTTCGCCAAAAGATTACTATTCATTACGGTGGGGGATGGGGGGTTGGCGACTTCATTACGTAATTTTTTAAAGTGCAGAAATCACTAAAGTGGCCATAATTTTAATTGTTTTGATGTGTAGTACATGTACTTGTAGTCTCGATTTGAAGCCATTGGGCTTAAATTTTCTCAATTTCACTTAGATGAACGTTTAGATTAGAGAAGGTAGCTACCGTTTACGTCAGGGCTTTCCAATTTTTCAAATGCTAAATGGCAAGAGTGACCTTTGACATCTTATTAAGAGTATATATGGGTATAACACTTATCGACTCGATCTTTTACAGGGTTCGTGCGGCTTTTTCCGAGCAAAATTCGCTGAACAAAGTCAAATTTCCCCGACCAATCAGAGTGACAATATTCTAACAAGGCTCAGAATTTTTAAAAATTTGCTCTGAAAAACGCATTTAACCGGCATTCTGTTAAGTTGTAGTAGTTGTGGAAAGTCAGAAGTCCCATTTTCAAAAGGGTGGTGTGTAAAGCTCTGACAGGGCCCTTTGGGCGAGAGAGGATTCTACTGCTATCAATTTTTTCCCTGACTGGACACCAAATTCCCTGACCTTTCGGGTCCCGCACGAACTCTGGTTTATGACTATCGATTATCAGTCAAGCAATATTGATGCAGCCCTAAAACCCAGTATAAAACACTTCCAATACAATCCGTCACACCGTCAGTAACAAAACGCCATCCAATGATGGCTTCTATCTATGTAAAACTAAGACTACGTACATGTATGTAGTTGTAGCTCATCAATAAAGAAAACTAAGATAACTATCAATTGTTACTGTATACAGATGCTATTTTAATAAGAACGTCATTTTACATAGAATTGAACGGAAAATTTTCGGCTCTAACTCTTAAAAAAATTGAAATTTCGGGGGGGTAGCCAAATTATTACGTAATTAAGGGAGGGGAGTCAGGAAATTATTACGGGCGATTATCAGGGGGGAGGGGTGTTGAAAGTACATATGTACGTATTGTGCAATTTAAGTTGTTCTTCGTACGTATTGTATGAGCTCCTGTTTATTCCTCTCATCTGCATACTACGTTTTACGCTTTGTCTGACTGCATACGACTGTGACTGACTGGCCTAGTTTCCTTTATCTCGCTAACCACTCGTGCCACTTTATACTGCGCTGTACGGACGTCTCTTGTGTAATAAAACACTCGCTGCCCTACACCTCGCTATAAGGGGGGGTCCGAAAATGGCAATAATACCATTACGTAATTTTTGCACGCCCCCTAAGTATGGGGACCTACGGGTTCCCGTACCCAAGGCGCGGCCCCGGACCAGCCCACATTTCCATGGTACTGTATGTCAGATAAACCGTGTTTGGCTAATACTAGCGCGTCCGGCGTATCCGACGCGTCGTCTGTTGTGGTGGCAGGACAGGCGGCGGAAAGTATGCGTCTGTCTCCAGAAGTGGTGGTGGCAAACCAGGCTACTGCTTCTGTTTTCACCGCGTCTGGCAGTGATGGGACAGACAGGGACTCATCCGGGACCTGCTCTGATACCATTAAGAAGAAACGTAGTGGAGCTCAAAAGCGCAAAGCACGCAAAGTTCGAGACCAGTTAGCAAACCTAGGGGTTAGTGACTCTCGGGCTTCGCAGTCTCTGCGGACCTAGGAGTTGCCCCTGGGGGTGCTACTGGTACTAAGCGCATGCGGCCGAAGGGGGAAACCCCAGAAGCCATCAAGAAGAATCGCACAGGCAGCTACAAAAGATGCCGCTACTAAGGCTCTTCATGTTGCCATTGGTCGCCGCGTCAGTGGCTCAGTGGGTAGCTCGCTGCCTCTAAGTCACGGCGGCCGCTGCATCCCTAGTGGTTGTAGTGGTTCATCCTCTCGGCGTGGCAAGTTTCTTGCTGCAAAGAGTTGGTCGTCGGCACAACGCTCCACCCAGGCCACCGAAAACTGGTTACAGTGAGTAGGTAAAATGGGAACCAACTGGATCTGCCGTTGCACCGAAAGCCGCTCCTAAAAGCATGCCGCGTTGGAGGGAAGATCAACGACGTCAGGAGCCGTCTGAGAAACCAGCAATAAGGCCTATACCGGTTTACTCCTCCTCCGCCGGCGGCCGCTGGGAGCTGTCAGCACCATGACGTCACCACGCCAGGCACTCTCTTAGTACCTGGCGCCCAACAGCATGGCTTGAGTGGCTTGGCAGTGAAAGAAGGGCAAACGTCCGAGATGACGATATAAGGGGTAACGAAATGGACCGTGCAGGTCTGATCGTAGGGCCGTACATTGTACGACCCCCCGCCAGATCGGATCGGATCGGATCGGATCGTTGCCATTGTTCGCAAAGGTCATCTTTCAGAAAAGCATGCTGAGTATCTCCGAGGAGAGCTGATCAAGGCTCTAGATGTAATGGATGTAATGCCATCTGATGGTGTTCCTCTACGCTTTGAGCAGTCTGGTTTAGTTCAGGGATCCTTCCGGATAACCTGCTGTGATCAAGAATCGCTGAACTGGCTGATGAAGACAGTTCCCCAGATTCCAAGGTTTACCGGACAGGAAGAAGTATTCAGTGTATGAAGTTTCAGTGTGTGAAGTTCAGTGGCCTTCCAAAATTTCAGAAAGTCTCCGTCTGGGTTCCGGGAAAGCCACCAACAACGATTCAGATCATGAGTCGGTTGGCTAAGCAGAATTCTGGCCTTCCAACTGACATTTGGCGGATCTACTATCGAAGAACCAAAGAGGGATCGTCCGTCAGGATCATCTAGAGCTGAGCCGGGTAACCTTTGAGGTTCATACCGGCAAGGAGGCTCAAGGTGGGGCCACTCAGTAATGATTTCTTGACATGGGTATGCCACCACCATGGCATTACCCAAGCTAGAAATTATTCAGAGTAATTTGCAGCATTCAAAGGATGCGACAGCTGATTTATGTCGTGTCCTAACCATGCTGCGTACAGGTATTGCCCTTATCCAAGAACCCTGGGTGTTCAGGGGACAGGTAAGAGGTTTAGTATCTAAAGGGTTACTATTCTGTAGTACCCAACACCACATTCCCAGGGCTTGAGTTTTTGTAACGCCTTGTGTTAATGCAGTAATGCTACCAGACCTCACCTCTAGAGATCTTGTAGCTGTAGTAGAACGTCATAGTCAAAAACTAATTTTTGCATCAGTATAGCAACCCTATGATGCAGATCTGCCTCCTACTAGTATGGAAATGGAAGCATTAGTTGAGTATTGTCAACTTAATCAGTTGCCACTTATCTTGGGCTGTGATGCCAATGCTCACCACATAAATTGGGGTAGCACTGACACTAACCCTGGCGGCAATAGACTTATGGAGTACTTGGTCACTACTGACCTAGATATACTCAATGTGGGGTATGAACCAACATTTGTGGTTGCTCACAGGCAGCAGGTTAAGAATAAAGATCGAATTCCATTTTTGAGGAAGAAAATGTTTTTCGACCCCTTTTGGACCCCATAGCTCGCCTGGAACCACCTACTCACGCTTTTTTTATTTAAAAATCTTGCAGCGTTATCAATTAGCTACAGTTTGGTGTAAAACATTGCTTGCTCAGACCCGGAGAGCCTGAGAAAATTGAGGTCAAACAGGCTCAGGTCGCAAATTTTTCACACTTTACTCAGGTCGAAAATTTCTTAGTAGAATTTTTCACCTACTAGTATGAATTGAGACATAAAAACCGGGGGGTTTTAGATAAGTTTAAGATGAGTTGAAGGAACTTTGGTCATATTTAATTTTTACAACGAAAATTTTTTTCAACCCCCCCTTGGACCCCTTAGCTCGCCTAGAACCCCTACTCGCACTTTCTATATCAGAATATTGTAGCGCTATCAGTTAGCTACAGTTTGGTGTGAGGGCTCAGACCCATAGAGCCCCAGAAAATTGAAGACAAACAGGTTCTTTTTTCTTTTCTTTTTCTTTCAGACCCATATTTCGTTATCCAATATTACAGTCAGGCACTTAACGCCGTTTATGGTACCGACACCCACCCGTGGCCATGGGTAGGGGTACCATATACCCTCACGTTCGGCGACTGTGATGGTACCATATATGGTGTCGTCGGTAGCATAAACGGCGTTAAGTGCCTGATTGTATTAGAAGTTTTGGGAGAAAATAATCGGTAGCCCTTGAGCCTGTTTGACGTCAATTTTCTCAGGCTCTATGGGCACGTAGAGTGTAAGAGAGCGTTTTTTACTGCTTTAAAGAATCGATACAATGATTATACACACTAGACAGGTGGGTTATGTACATTTCTTTCAATAGATACGTACTGTATGTAACACGCCAACCACGATGGTGTGACACACACGGAAAATGTGAACAGATACGGCCGTATGCACCAAACCTACAGTATGCCGGCCACCGTTTGAGGTATTAGGCCCATTCCCCCCACTCGGCGCCGCCGCCGCCGGATTACGGTATGCGCTATCTGCTCGATGTTTGGTGTGAAAAAATATTTTTCTTCCCCTCCGCCGAGATTTTTGAAGGTCAGAAATGATTTTATCTACATTTGGAAAACACTGATGCGTGTCTAGGGGTATTTTTATGCTTTTAAAAACAGGCCCTCCGGAGCGTGCCTATACTGATGCGTCCCCTAGGGGTATTTTTATGTTTTTAAAACAGGCCCTCTGGAGCGTGCCTATACTGATGCGTCCCCTAGGGGTATTTTTATGTTTTTAAAACAGGCCCTCCGAGCGTGCCTATAATGATGCGTCCCCTAGGGGTATTTTTATGTTTTTAAAACAAGCCCTCTGGAGCGTGCCTATACTGATGCGTCCCCTACGGGTATTTTTATGTTTATAAAAAACAGGCCCTCCGGAGCGTGCCTATACTGATGCGTCCCCTGGGGGTATTTTTATGTTTTTAAAACAGGCCCTCCGGAGCGTGCCTATACTGATGCGTCCCCTAGGGGTATTTTTATGTTTTTAAAACAGGCCCTCAGGAGTGTGCTTATACTGATGCGTCCCCTAGGGGTATGTTTATGTTTTTAAAACAGGGCCTCCGGAGCGTTGTGGCTTTGAGCGAGCAAAGGTCGGGGACGGTAAATAGGTAAATGGGAACCGCCGTTGCCACCTGATGACAGCAAAGAGGAGGGATGTTTGCACTTGCAGGCAGTTATTGCGAAAATAATTGGCATGGCATACAGGGTATCGGTATTTATAAAAATTGCAACTGCTTGGAGATTAAGCTGTTCTGTTTTAGTACTTTTACTACCATTTCTCTGTCAAGTCGTTTAAACTTCGCGCGCTTTGTATTGTTTCACATGCAGCAATATTACAGTAACCCGCCGCGGCGGCGCCGGGTGGGGGGGGGGGAATGGGCCGGGAATCACCGTTTGACGTGGCTTAGAAGGTAAAATTGATTTCACGCAGGCGAAGTACTTCATGATGGGCGTTAAGTAACAGTGGACGTCGTAGTTGTTCCGTACGTACGAACTTGCTAGAGAGAGGCAAAGCAACTAGCATCGAGCCTGAGATGCTAGAAACAGCTATGCATTCATCAGTCAGTAAGTTTAAACCTTTCAACTATTCAGGATTCGACTTTTCAGCTAAGATTTCGTGCAATGCGTAAACGTAATGACGGGCGTAGAACAGTGGCGTATCCAAGAATTCGGAAGGGGGTGTAAAATTTTGGAAGTGCCTGGTTGGGCCGCTGCCCAACCAAAGTAAGAAAATTTAGCAAAAATTTCCTTCAAAAACGCGTTTAAAACATATTCCAGGCTTAAAATTAACAGAAATTACAAGTTTTAGTAGTTTAAAGTGGTCTGGTTGGGCTTCTGCCCGACCAGGGCGAGAAAATTTTGAAAATTTAGCCTTCAAAAAAGCATTTAAAAGGCATTCTGAGCACAAAATAGACAATTTTGGTACATAATTCATTAGTTTCGCTTATTTTTGACAGACTTTCTCTTCCTACCTCCACTGCTAAGGGGGGTGTATGTACCCACCCTACACCCCCTGGATACGCCACTGGCGTAGAACTGGGAAGCATCCAAGAGGCAGGCCAGGCAGGAAAACATATTTTACATATTTTACTAGTTTCAAGCTTCTGACTGAAGCGTTAATTGTCGCAACGTAAATTTTTCCAAATTTTCGGGCCTTCATTGATGTTCACAATGCTGTAGCTAAACCCAACTGCCCATATGTAGAGTTGAACTGTAAGCGATAAAACATGATGTTCGTTTGTAAGCCTTTGCTATGAAAGTAATTGTTCCTCCACCGCAATTGACGCACTTGGTGAGCTCGCATCGATTAGTCTTTCTGCGTCGTATAGTTTTCTAATTAACGTCCAACCAAAACGCTCTCCTGGCTCGCGGTTTCTCCTCAACTGCGATAGTCAGCCCTCTTTGTGAGTGGCTTAACACAGGTAGTCTAGGTTGTGTGCGCACTGGTACAGACAGACAAGGCTTCGTTAACAAAGTGTTTGGTTGAGAAGGCCTGCCGAGACTGAGTAGATGATGGCTGACTTCGATCCTTGCGAATGCGTTTTCAGCCATGAAGCAGCCATGCGACGGCTTCTGTCATTGGTAATCTGGCATAAAATCGGTTATCTGGGTTCCGACAAGATCCTCCAAAAACCCAAATCGGGCCCCCATTTAGAGCTTCAACCCTACTTAGGGTTTCAGAGAAGAGACCTAAATTAGGGTTTCGGGACCCTATTTTGGGCCTCAGAAACCCAAATTGAGGTTTCGAAACCGTGTCTCTGAAAGTGAAACCCTAATCAGGGCTTATACACCCAAAATAAGGTTTCAAAAATTCGCCAGATCCGGCTGCGGGGAATTTTTTCCGAAGATCGGCCCTATGAGAAATACCCCTTATTCCTCCAACTACATGTATGCAGTGCGTCTCAACGTGTTATTAAGTTGCTGGATTTTACCGATAGTTTGATTAGAATATCTAATGATTAGGGGCTGTCCGGATGCTGCCTGACTTTTGCTTTCGATCGAAAACAGAACTACCTAGATCTCTGAATAGTTCAGAATCGAATCCAAATCGGAACTTTTCCAAATGCGGTTCAATTTTTGGAGTAACCCCCGTTTTTGACAAATTTTACATTACTTCTGCAACTGACTTGCTAGCAGTAACATTTGCGTAAAACTGTACAAATCAATTACGGTAATTCAAAGCATGCATATTGCATATTATATTTCAAAAACAGTTTCTTCAAGGACAGAAAGTGAGAGTTATTCCATTACTGTCACTGTCTTTCTCAGTTTAGTTTCGCACATAGTTTTGCAGACGTGCTCGACTCTGTTTCATCAAGCAAGAGAAAAATAGCGCCGTATAAGTTCTGTTCTTGTTGCCATTTTTCAACAAAATTCAGCGTGAAAACTTCACTTAAGCACGCGTTCCATTCAAAAGCAACACAGCAATAATCAAGTTCCCAAAAAAGTTTTTATTTTTACTTTGGGTTTTGGTTTACTGAAATACGGTAGACTGACGCTTGCACAACCCAAAAACTTGCAAATGTACGCAGGAAAGAGCGTTACTCAAATTAAGCAGTTCCGATTAGGTGCCGAGGCCTCTGACTTCGGAACCAGTATTGGAATCAGCACCTACATAGGATCCGGTGGGGCGCTACTAGTGATGTTTCCTAAGTTATCTAAAGGTGGTCTCTTTCAGCTGCGCAATTCCCAAGGTTACTGCACCGATGAAGAATGTATTCAAGAACGTAAGTAGCATAAATATCGGCGATGGAGGTGAAGTTAAGTGTCTTCAGTTCCGGGTCCTCAAAATGGCGACGGTCTGTTCGGAGGTAGCAATATGTTTCTAATCTTGATGTTGTGGATCGTTCTGGCGCTGGCGCTGTTTTTCTTGCGACCGTCATCCATGCGACGCAACGCGCCCGAAAAACCCGGACCCAGCAATGACCAGGTCGGCTTTCTTCTTGCTTCCAGTACGCGCTCGACCATTTTTCATTCGCTCCATATCGCGATACCATGGTAGAGCCTTGCGGGGACCGCCCTTTTCTGACAGCATGGCCCGGGAGAGCTAAAATCGCCTAAAATCATGCATAATCACTTGTTCGGGTACCACGGCAAAAAAGATACATATGATAACAGAGTTAGATAATAAAACACCTGAAAAGCTCGAAACGCCCAACACGCCAGCAAGAAGTTATTTGCAAATATCGTAGAATTCATTTAATTTTGGAACGGACTTTTGTGAAAATAGAAATCTGTGACGAATTTTGCCTACAAAAGCAGAATATTTTCAAAATATTGGTTATATTTTACATGCCTTTAACTTTGTTGCGCGTTCTCGACTCAGACCGCGAGCTTTCCGACCTTAATAAGCTCGCTCAAACTGTTCTCGCTATCTTAGCCGAGCTTTTTCAGACTCGTAAACATCTCTAATGAGAGCCCAACAAGACGGGACTCAGTCGAAAGAGCGTTTGTTGCTGATATGTGTATGAGACTAATTCGCCTTGTAAAGTAATTATTTCTTGAAACATAACCAAGCAGACTGGAATTCGAGTTAGATAACTACCCCCTCCCTACCAGCAAGCATACATTGGCCGGGGGTTTACCCTCATCGCCGACCCCCCTCCCGGAGGGAGGAAATTTTCGCTTGTTTGAGGCAAAATAGGCGATTTTTGGGCTTTTTTTTTCGGGACACCCCTCCGGATTTTTCCGGCCCATGTATGCCAGCAAGACCAAATTTGTGCGGCATATGCAAGGGATACAGTGCATTTCAGCACGTTATAATTTTAACTTTATACAACGTACATGTACACCAGACAAGCTGCAATAACCCAATAGGGCCTCATGCGAGGGACTCACTTGGGCTGAGACGGGCCTTTGTGTCAGGTGCCGTGAGTATGGTAGGCAAGATGCTACCCAATCATACATGTAATTGGGGGAAAGTACCTATTTGCCCCAGGCCTGATTTTCGGAGAAAATTCCCCCAGCCGGATTCTGGAGCCTAAACAGGCTTGACGGCATTTTCGGTGGAATTATGCAGGTGTAGTAGGCATTGTTTAGGCCTGTTTAGTCGTTTTCGAACTGGTTTGTTAATTGACTTCTGATGCTAAAGTGGAAAAGTTGTAAGTACCTGGACTAGCACGCCGGACACTCTTTTCGATGATTTTCAAAAATATTTTTTATTAAATTAAAGAAAGAAAAATCTTAGGCCTTCAAGAATTTTGTTAACAACTGTGGTTTACAACTATATTGGGCAAATTTTCGTTGGATTTCAACTTTCAAAACCCAAAAGCTCAATTTGTGGTACATTTTGATTTTCGATTTTTTTGTTGTGCGATCGTAAGCAAGAAAGAGTGTTTATGCATTTTCGAGCTATGTATTTAGACTGATTGAGGTGGGTGGAGCAGGTGTAACTGTTACTGTTTCAGGGCCCACAGAATCCTCCGCCGGCCCCACCAGTCCAGTAAGCAGCGGTCGCTTTACACTACCGGTCCAATCAACAGCACCACTCTAATCTTGTTTTTGCCTATTTTCTGGTCTTTTCATTGAAACCGCATGAGGGCTGCAAGTATTCGTATTTGGTGTTTTGGGAAAATCTGCTTAATGCTTGGTCTGGTCTACCATTGTTCGGCGCAACGCACACCGGTCGTGTAAATACTTGTACAGAGAGGAAAGCTTCTATCAAGTCTGATGTGCTACTTGTGTATGGTGATGTCTGTACAACAACTCACTGTGCTATGGTCGGACCACATCCAAGAGGATTGGCACAGCTAGGTTTAGTGTTCTGTTTTAGCCTTCTCTTGTATGGAGGTCCGGCTATGTGATGTCTCGTAGCGTTGTGCCTTCATAAATTTACTCCGCTAATTTTCTTAAAACACGTGAGCCATCTGTTGAAGCATACGCTTCATCCGACGCCACGACGAGGACGTTGCTCACAGGGCGTCATCTAACACACAACTGCATTTTATTCACACTGCAGACCAACTGACACTTTCATCGAAACCACAGCAGTAGGAAAAGATTGCGCACTAATGCTTCAAGGTTGGCCGCGTTCGTTTTAGGCCTTTCCTGTTGCCAACTCGGTTTTTGTCGAGCGCTTTTCGGATTTTCTCCAGAATGCCACTCTTGTGCGGCTGGTGCATGTGTTCAAACGGCTGAATGCCTTCAGAAAAGCTCTCCAGCGTTGGTTTGCGTTGTGCGTAGACAGCGGAGTTGTGCACCAGAGTGGGTGTGCCCTGTACCACCTGCAGACTGGCGCTGCTGCTCTGCTTCACCGGTCGCCGCAGTCCACTAGTTTCGTGAGCAGTCTCCAGAGGAATCTGAATCGGCGTTGCAGGAACACCCTCCGACACGGTATATGCATCGGGGCTAAGCGGTTGCTCCATGTCCTCGATTTCTTCTCCGTCTCTCAGCCTGTTGGCAGTGGAGTTCCAGGCCGCAATCTCTGGCGACGGAATTCTGAACGCCTCATCTGTATTGTCTACACACGCATCTGGCTCACGCTCTGAAAGGTGAAGCACGTACGGGTGCAGAGTACGAACAAAACGTGTGCAAAGTAGCTTTTCAGCCACACTCATACCCATACATATAACAGCTCCGGGCCGACCTGGGGGTAGGGGGGTTTCCTCAGGTGGAGGGTCGAGGGGGGTTTCGCCCAGACAGGGGGTCCCAAATTTCAAAAAGCTCCAAAACGCCTGGAAATGCGTTTTTAGCACGTTTTTTTTCAGTAAGGACGCTAAAAATCACTATTTTAAGCTGGCAAATAGCGTTTTAGAGCTAAAAAAACAAGCAAAAAATGACAAAAAGGGCTTCCAAAAACACCGATTTCTCTTCAATATCAGCAGTGGAAACGACAAATTCGGTTCCCAAAGGCCTTTCAAGCGAATTTTAGGCTAAAAATTAGTGATTTCTGAGCCAGTTTGTTAGTAGTGGGAGCCACTACTAGTACTTGTATTTTTGGGTCGGGGGGGGGGGTCCCTTAACCTGTCTCGGGGGGGGGTGGCCTTTTCAGCTAGGGGGTAGCCCCCAAACCCCCTAGTACATGTAAGCTCATATCATACAAAACCTTACGTTCGGAAACATGTACGTATAGTAGAGACGTGCACGGGCATGCCGCTGAGGATTGTTGAGCGGGCCGGGTCGAGCTTGTACAAAGCAGAAATGTTTGATGTTAAATTACAATTAACTAGATACGTAATTATAAATACCTGCCGTTTTGCTGTAAAAATAATAATTTTCAAGCGCTTAGGTAAAGCAAAATTGACGGCCGAACCGAGCCCGATTTGGGTGCCCGATGGGCTTCACTTCAGAAGCTGAGGGCCATAAAAGGTACCCGCATCTATCTGGGTAAGCATACCGATTTGGGGTGGCCGTTTTTGGTCTGCCACCAGAACGCAATCCATAATGTTTGTTGTGGTCAGGCCCATAAACTACACGCCCAAGTATGGTTATCATACATTTAAAGTATGAATCGCTTGCTTTAAGCGTCAGACTAGAAATAAAGATTTGACCTGGAGAACAAAGATCCATGGTGACATCATTGTCCAAGCTCTGCTTTCCATCCTGCTTGTTTGAGTGTTGCTGAATAGCAACCGGATGCTTGCGTCTCAGTTCTGCATTCAACACAGTAACGAATTCTTCACCTTCCACACAACGATACCGATGTTCAAACTGCAACAGAATGACATGACAGATCACATTTACACGAAAGTAATACTCTAGTGAGGTATAGCTGATAAATACTAATTTATTTACTGCCTACTTAACTTAGTATTTAATACTAACTAAAACTTTATTAAACTTTTTATCGAATGTTCAAACAGAGTTCAAAACTCGATCTCCAGTAAACAGTTCTACACATACATGTAACAGGTCCCGGCCGGCGTGGGGGAGGAGGTTTTCCGTCAGGTGGGGGTCGAGGGGGTTTCGCCCAGAGGGTCCAAATGTTCAAAAAACTCCAGAACGCAAATGCGTTTTTAGCACGTTTTTCAGTAATGAGGCTAAAAATCGCTATTTTAAGCTGCCAAATAGCGTTTTAGAGATAGGAACAAGCAAAAAACAATAAAAAGGGCCAAAAACACCAATTTCTCTTGAACACAACAGCGGAAAGAGCAAATTCGGTTTTCAAAGGCTTTTCAAGCAAATTTAATGCTAAAAATTAGTTATTTCTGAGACAATTTGACTGACTGACACCCTCCCCCGAAACGATTTTTCCGATCCCCCTCCGGTTTTTCTGGCAAGTAATTATTTGAGCAATTTTTTGAGATTTTTTACAATTTCATACAAAAATTGCCAAAATCGCCTGCAACACAGCACTTTTTAACTGTATTTGAGCCCAAATTAGCGATTTTCGAAGATTTTTTGCCGAAAAATTAGATTTTTGAGCGTTTTTAGTGCCCCCCAAATTTGGGCTCAGACCCCCCCCCGGCCGGCGCCAGACCCCTCAACCCCTCCCCTTCGGCGGATGACCTGTTACATGTATGTACTGTAAGTAAAAACAATTAAAATTATGGCCCTTTCAGTGATTTCTTCACTGAAAATTACGTATGTCACAAACCCCGCTCCTTTCATGCGAGTACATAATTTTTGCGCGCCACCCTGGTCACAGCACCCCAAAATCAGTTGAACTTTTTACAGATGGCAACAATTTGGTCTACAAAATAGCATTTAATGAGTTGAAATCTTTTCTATAAAGCTTGAACAAGGTCAAACTTTAGACTGAACTTGTTTTCTAGCCAGACTTTGGTTAGTGAAGCTGTAAAACCAAGTAAATTTGTATCAAATTCATATCAAATATGTAGGTCATCGTACGAAATTTAATTTGGTTTTATTTTGTTTGTCATTAATCTCGAAAAATTTAATTTTGTTATTAAATTGTTATTTAGTTGGTAATTTTGGCCAAAAAAATTAATTTAGTTATTTTAACTAGTCTCCACAGGACAGTGACGAAAAGATATAAACTCTCACGTACATCAACTACTGTTCTCCCGGCTCTGATGTTAAACCCTTCGTACAGAATAATCTTGGCTGGATCGACACTTGGAAAACCTGCAAAAACCGATCTTCTAAACAAGCCGTCAAGTAATATTGATAGCATTGCCATGGAATCCTGGTACTGTTCGCACTCTACACACAGCAGATTTCTCTCTACAGTCAAGTCAGGGAGGGATCCTCGTTTCGTAATGCATAAGATCATTGGTACAGTCAAACCTCCATAAGTGCAACGGTTTTCTAGGCCCCCGAAATATAGACTACCTTATACGTAGCATTACGGATGCAACCCCTCCATAAGTGCAACGCAGCAGAGAGTTGAGCAGCACAATTTACGAGCTTGCGAGAGAAAGGGAAGACCAGTAGGGCGAGAAATACGCCAAGTTGGGCTAACAATCAGTTTCCGCTGCGATTTGGATGGCAGTGAGTGAGAGAGAGAAGGTAATAATTTTTTGGAAAATCAAAAACTCTGCTTTTTAAGGAATACTGAACCAATGCAACTCCCGCTATTTGGCGGTCAAACATTAGACACATTGCTAACCAACCAAGGTGCTTAACCTCCAGGGAACCACCAACTAGCGCACAACCAATTTGCTTAGGCTTAGGTTTAGACAGATTTAGTTTGAGCAGTTATTAATCGATAGGAAGTAGAGTTGTTCCTTTTCCGAAAAAATATCCGCTGGAAATGTCCAGTAAATTTCAGAAAATTTTCCATAATATTTTTCCAGTTTTAAAAAATGTCAGAAATGCCAAATTCCGCTTTTTCTTGACTTTACGGAAATCAGAACTTCCTGGCAATTTAATCTGCAGTTCATTAGCATTCCTTACAAAATCTGACCATCACCTTACTATAACTGGTTTACTGTGATATCAATGGCCAAACTTGATAAAGTGCATGTTTTCTGGTCGGTTAGGGCGTTTAATTAATAGATATCTCCTATTAATAATTCATTTTACACAGAATATTATGTCACTTGCCCAAATTTTTTTGTAATTTCGAAAACTTCAGTACTTTCGTTGAATATTTTTCCTTTTTTCCGACCCCCTGCGAACATTTTCATGGAACATCTCTAATAGCAAGCTTAAAAAGAAACGTCAAACCAACATGCTTGAATATGACAGCGATAACTAAGTGTCTTCAGGTCAGGGTTATGTTAAATTTCTGGTCAGGTATCCCTTCTAGGTGTCTTCTTTCTAGATGATAGATTCAAACAGAGAACCAGATTTTCCCGAATTTTCCAGCACTTTTGGACCGCATGTCTATGAGTGCAACGGAAATTTTACATACAGCGTGTTGCACTTATGGAGGTTTGACTGTACCTTACTCAAGGAGAAACCTGTTCAGTCAGCAGACAATACATGTAACCTGTACGAAGTTAGGCAAAGAAAGGGGCTTCGCCGGGGCAAGGTGTTCCTACAAGGCGTTCAATCGTCGCCACAAGCCCGTTGAGTGTACGTGTACGTAGCAATTTAAGTAATCCTCTGTCCTGCCGTTAATTAGTACATATTACGTCTTGACAGTTTGTCTGACTGCGTATGACAGCCTGGACTAGTTTTAGCACTGAACCCCAAATTTTCGTCGAAAATTTCGCCTTTTGGACAAAATTTCGGTTGGAAAAGTAGCTTTTAAGCAGTTTTTAATAAAAAATCTGATTTGTACTAAAAATTTGCATTGATTTCGCCGTAAAGCTGTCACCCCCTGAGCTGCCGACCATGCACATGTATGATCAAATGAACAAGCAGCAATTACCAGAACGGTCGCGGCGCTTGTTGACATCATCGGAACCTAAAATAGTGCAGCGTAGAGATAAGGACCGTAGTAGCGCATTACCGAAGTGAAGTACGCAACCGATCGAACGGTCGGTAAGTGGTGTCTAACCTAGCAAGTTGGTATTTTTGACAAATTCAACTCGATTTTATCAACCCAAAATCCCAGGTACAAGCCCAACCTAATGCCTAACCAGTTCTCTTACCAGACGAATATTGGCGTTTCGAAATGAAAATAATTTCTACCTTCGTTTGAATGAAATGTCAGCAGAGCGTTGCTTTCATTCTGCAAGCCCTTTAACGCCTGTTTCAAGTAACCGGGAGGATAGCCGTAGAAAGAGCCCAGTCGACGCATTCGGTAAATCCAGTCGGGCAGCGCATTGCCAAGGCCAAGCGCTTCACGCAAAGGTTCACTACAACAGAAACTTTCATATTT